>JAMZAV010005323.1:0-42647 GCA_024449915.1 Sweltsa coloradensis | reverse complement strand
TTTTTTAAATTGGGGAAAGGTTTTTTTTGGAAAAAAATTTTTTTTTTTTGGGGTTTTTTTCGAAATTTTCCGAATTTAAAACTATCAGAGTTCGTTGTAAAGGGACAGTACTCTTATCTTGATGAACTTTATCGACCCCAAACCCTCTTTTTAAAATTGCTTTATATGTTTGCCCCTAAATAGCCTTTTTTTTTAAAATTAGCCCTGTTTTATTGGCCTACCTGAGATCTAAGTAAACTTTTGATTGATAAGAGTGGTAGTGCACAGCAGCCTTACCGTTCATACTCCAGGCTCCAGCTGTGCGTTTTTTGACTGATCGCCTCGTTTCTTCTTGTGTGCGTTGTCTGCCTCTTGCCACCCCCCCAAGGAGATCCTCGTAGACAAACTAAATAAACATATAAACGACGTGTCAGACTATGTCTCATCATACTGTCAACGCAAGCTGCCACACATATTAGCACTACACTATACAGCATCGTATTTTCAAATTACAGCTCGACTTTATATGTACTGGTAGGCCTATATAAATTTTTTAGAAATGATGGGGATAGGGACAAATACAGTAGTGCTACTAGTACTAGAATAGCTTTGCTATATTACGATCTAGTGGCAAGGAAAACGGCAACAATTCCACAGTAGTTGCATCACGCTCCACCGCGAGCTACGCTTCAGTGTTACCTTTCTCACTACTTCCTAATGTGAGAGCGTAGCACGAAAGAAAGATGATAAAGAAGTTCACCTGAGTACACTTCGTCATAGGCCTACACCCGTTACAAACTGGTTTGAGTAACATTTATTTCACACCAATAGAAACTAGAAAGCACCAGCAAAATGTGCCGGCACCCCATGTTAAATGTGGATGTACCGTAGATCGTCCTTAACGGGTAGCAAAGCTCGATCCAAGTAGGTATTTTGTAGGGGCTGTTTAAAAGTTGGGGATGAGATGATGAAGGGGAGGGGGTAATATCCAGCCAGTATTTCTGTATTTTCTTTGCAAACCTTCTGCTAACCATTAGAGAACTCAAGCAAAAAAAAGTTTGGGCCTAGGCCTATGGCAAAAGGGATAAATTCTCTACATTTTTGCTATAGGCCTACCAGTAAAGCATGCCAGGGATTCTTTTAAATTTTCGTATTTATTTATTGAAGTGCAGCCCAAATTTTATTAATTACACCTAAACATCACTAGTAGTGAGCATAGGGCATGTGGGGTGGCCATTACTGTGTCCTGAAATACAATTTTAACAGGAGTAAAAAGTGACTTATCTCATCATTTGCAAACTCTGTAGACAGCTGTAAAATGTTATTTATTATCATTTAGTCCTACTACAATTCAGAAATAGTGAGAGCTGTTAGCGGAAAAATATTGCAAATCCGGATACCAGCGCCAAATTTTGCATGGGGGTAGATAAAAATATCAGAATTAAAAATCCGCCGGGAGGCAAGCGATATCTCACCCCCAACACCCCCTAAATCATCCCCTAAAATTAGAATAATTCATAGTTCTAACCCAAAAAAGAATTTTTATTCAAATTAGTTATTAAAATTATGTTTAAATGTGTTTTAACCCAATCGGCCTATTCTCATTTCCTAAACCACATTTTTTCAACCCCCATCCCTAATTGTTTATAATATTTTTCCCTTGATTACCAGTGAGGCACCTAGGGAGTTATCAGCAGAAATTTGGCATGAGGGTTCTAATAACCTGAAAAATAATAATCCGCCGGAGGCAAGTGATATTCCACCCCTTTTGTTCTCTACAACCCTTAAACTTTGGGAAAACGTAAATAGTATTTAATACATTTTGAATATTTCAATTGTTGTTTAAAAATTATGAGTCGATGTGTTATAGTCCAGTCAACAAATCATTTATACAAAAAAAACATTTTTTCACCCCCAACCCTAATATCATACTTTTAGTGACAAACACTGTTTAGTAAGTTACCACATGAAATTTGGCATAATGGTAGATAAAAATATAAGAATTACTATTCCATTGGGAGTGCAAACAATATTTCACCCCTAGTGCCCCTCATTCATCCCTTAAAATTGGAATTGGTACTAGGTTCGTATTCAATACATTGAAATTATTAAAATTATCCAATAATATTATGCTCAAGCATGTTTCCATCCAATCAACGTAATTTATCATGTTTTTTCTACCCCCACCCCTAATAGTGATTTTTTTCATCAACACTTATTTGCATGAAATTTGGCATGGTGGTAGATAAAAATATAAGAATTACTATTCCGTTGGGAGGCAAACGATATTTCACCCCTAGTGCCCTCTATCATCCCTTAAAATTGGATTTAATACTAGGTCGTATTCTATACATTGTAATTTTTAAAAATTATACAATAATATTATGCTAAAGCATGTTTCCACCCAAATCAACCTAATCTCCCCGTGTTTTTTTTTACCCCCACCCCTAATAGTGATTTTTTTTCATCAACACTTATTAGCATGAAATTTGGCATGGTGGTAGATAAAAATATAAGAATTACTATTCCGTTGGGAAGTAAACGATATTTCACATCAAGTACATCCCTTAAAATTGGAAAGAGTGTTCAATGATTCGTTTTTTTTCATGGGTGGTTATCTGGAAGAATGTATTCAATTAACTAGGAAAACGCTTAAGTCCCGCCGCGTTGTTGGATGAGCGTAATTGGTGCATTGAGCTGCCATGTGTTACGCGGATTTTCTGTTGTTCTGTGCAAAAATCATTGCTTAGTCGAAGATTATTTTTTAAATTAAATAAAATTAAATAAAAATTAATTTAATTTTTTTAAAATTCATCGTAATTTTTTAAAAAATTTAAAAAAATCGTAAAATTTCAATTTCCATAAGAAATAATTTTTCGATTGCGCTCAAAAAAAAACCAGTACATTAATTCATGAAATTAAGGTTCTGTGAAAAAATCATTACAATAGGTAAGCATGTAGGTGTTATAAGTCAAAGAATTGTTTTAAAAAAGAAAAAACCCGTAACATTTCGATTTTCATGAGAATAAATTATTCGATTACGCTCAAATTTCACACGAATATCTTAATTCATAAAATTAAGGTTTTTGTGAAAAAATCATTCAATCGGATAAAGCATGTAGGTGTTAGAGGGTCGAAAAGAAATTTTTTAAAAATCAAAAAAAATCGTAAAATTGCGTTTTTTATAAGAAAAAAAATTTCCCCATTGCGCTCAAAACGTGGCAGTTCTAAGTTCAAAAGATTTCGGAAGACCT
Source organism: Sweltsa coloradensis (assembly GCA_024449915.1). Classification (NCBI taxonomy): domain Eukaryota; kingdom Metazoa; phylum Arthropoda; class Insecta; order Plecoptera; family Chloroperlidae; genus Sweltsa; species Sweltsa coloradensis. The sequence goes on along the minus strand of JAMZAV010005323.1, from coordinate 39,414 downwards.
CCATAAAATTTCATCGCAATCGGAGTATCGGTTTAGCCGGAATCGTGTTTTAAAAGACACACAAAATACAAAAAAAAGAAAGAAAGAAAAAAAAAAAAAAACATTCCGGATTTTTTCTCCAGTGTAGTGAAATGGAATCTTCGCTTCGCTCGCTACGGGTCATCCAAAAATCAAATTAAAATTCAATAGTTTTTAGTTTATTATGGGGGGCCCGGGATTTTTTGTATCTTACGTATGTTTAATTACCATTACTAAAGGGAAAAATTTTTAAAATAACCATACAAACTAAAGTTTTATTTTTTTTCCCCCTAGTTTTAGAATTTAATTGTTGACACTTACCATCTTTCATTTCACCGAGTATGTAGCTGGAAACTATTCTAATTGTAAATTTAAATTTGTCTGTGTATAAGTGTACATTTTTTAATATTTTAACACTTGTTTGAATTATTGTTATTAAAAGTAATACAAAACTGTATTATTGAAAGGGGTAAAGTTTTAAGACTCAATATATCTACATGCTCTGAAATTTTCAAAACATTTGCACGATCGTTCCTGAGAAAAATGTACCTTTGTATTAAAAAATGATATTCTGAGAAAACCTTGGTCAAAGTTTCGCAACTTACAGTTTGTGCATTCCTACCTCATAGTCTGAACATAATCTCTAGCTTCCAAAACAAAATTAGATTTTTAATTGAATTTTTTCTTCCCGATAACACCCCATGAAAAAAAAAAAAACGAATCATTGAACACTCTTTCCAATTTTAAAGGGATGTACTAGGGGTGAAATATCGTTTACTTCCCAACGGAATAGTAATTCTTATATTTTTATCTACCACCATGCCAAATTTCATGCTAATAAGTGTTGATGAAAAAAATCACTATTAGGGGTGGGGGTAAAAAAACAAACACGAGAAATTAGGTTGATTGGGGTGGAAACATGCTTGAGCATAATATTATTGTATAATTTTTAAAAATTTCAATGTATAGAATACGACCTAGTACCAAAACCAATTTTAAGGGATGATAGAGGGCACTAGGGGTGAAATGTCGTTTGCCTCCCAACGGAATAGTAATTCCCTTATATTTTTATCTACCCCATGCCAAATTTCATGCAAATAAGTGGGTTTATGAAAAAATACACTATTAGGGTTGGGGGGAGAAAAAAACATGATAAATTACGTTTTATTGGATGGAAACATGCTTGAGCATAAAATTATTGGGATAATTTTAATAATTTCAATGTATTGAATACGACCTAGTACCAATTCCAATTTTAAGGGATGATAGGGGCACTAGGGTGAAATATTGTTTGCCTCCCAACTGATAGTAAATTTTTATATTTTTATCTACCACCATGCCAAAATTTTAATGTTGGTAACTTACTAAACAGTGTTTGTCACTAAAAGTATGATTAGCCTATTAGGGTTGGGGGTGAAAAAATTGTTTGTTTTGTATAAATGATTTGTTGACTGGACTATTCGCGTTTAAAACAAAGTGGCTGACTCTGGTGGTCCCAAATGGAGAACTGCTCCAAGGCAGATACCGGGCGGCTGATGGCGGCATTCAATGTTAAACCAATGCAATATTGTAGCGTCACGGTCAACTCCAGAAAGAATTTACTCGATCATGTTTATTATTTAGCAAACAAGAAAGGTCATAAAATTAGTAATACACATTTTTGTAATGCTAAAGAAACAAAAAGTCTGAATGTGTATATATTCCGTGCAAAACTGTGGGTTAGATGGAAGTTTCCCATCGTCGGTTCTATTCCTATTCCTTGACGACACATTTTTCACAAACTTCATCAGTTTCATGGATACCACCAACCGATAAACGATAAAACCAAATGTAATTAATTTGTTACAATTGATGTGCTGTAGGCGGGATAGGGCCAAATCGGGCTAAGAGCTTGTACCCGGGCTTTTGGGTTCAACATTCTAAACCCAAAGATACTGTAACCATAGAATATATTATGCAAGTCTCATTAATGGTGTAATTGATAATTGGTATAGATATAATATGGAATTTTTGTAATTATTATTTATTATTAATAATATATGTCCGAAAATAATTATAGTTTTTAAATTTGTGCAGCGCATTGAATGAAAACTATCCTACCTTGATTTTTTATTCCTTTATGCCAAGAGATTTGTACCAACTGCTGCCGTGAACAACAAATAATTATACATAGACTTAATTATTTATGGGTTCATATTATCATAATCTCAACCAAAACAACAACAAAACAATTCTAGGACTTAACTTGGCGTAATATAATTAGTTAACTATGCGTATTAATAATAGTAGGCCTTTTTATATAAATTTTTATAGTGAAGGCCGGTGCCATCTATATATAAATTATAACTTTAAATTTTTAGCCGCATGGGGGGGGGGGGCTTTTTAAATGTGAGACAATGTTTTAAGAAGTTTAAATGGCGAGACGAAACAAAAAATTTAATAACAAATCGAGTTTGATAATTATTCGCGAGGAACCCGCAAAAAATTCTTTCGGGGGGGGGGGGGGGGGGGGGGGGGGGGAGAATAAATAATCTGTGATATAATATTATATTACATATCATATAGGCCTTAGTAAAGGCCAATAATCATAAGAAATTCGCGGGTATTGCCATCAGTTAAAATTACTGAAAAACACGTCTCCAAATTACGAGATAAAATTCCTTTAAATTTGCTAGTTATTTTGCCAGCTGAGGGTTACAAAATATAGTGATTGTCCTACCCCATCGTACCAAGTAAATGGAAATAGAAATACTTCCAAAAAACTGACGCTTATAATGAAATATTTTGTTTTAAAAGCATGAAAAACACACTTGCTCCCTAAAGCAGCCGTGTTTTTAATCTGCCTTCGGACGCCATTGCTGGCATACGACCGTGCTGCTACCTGGTTAGGTTTTAACCGCGAATAACACATCGCTCATAATTTTAATCAACAAATTTAAATTTCAAAATGTATTAAATACTACCTTACGTTTTTTTTTCCCAAAGTTAAGGGTTTTTAGAGAACAAAAGGGGTGGAATATCGCTTTCCTCCCGGCGGAAATTTTTATTTTTCAGGTTATTATGACCATCATGCCAAATTTCATGCTGATAACTCCCTAGGTGCCTCACTGGTAAATGCTGAAATCAAGGTAAAAATATTATAAAAAATTAGGGAGGGGGGTTGAGAAAATGTGGTTTTAGGAAATGAGAATAGGCCGTTTGGGGGTTTAAAACACATTTAAACATAATTTTAATAATAATTTGAAAAAAATTCTTTTTTGGGTTAGAACTATGATTTTCTAATTTTAGGGGATGATTTGGGGGGTTTTGGGGGGTGAGATATCGCTTGCCTCCGGCGGTTTTTTTAATTCTGATATTTTTATCTACCCCCATGCAAATTTGGCGGGGGGGAAATCCGGTTTTTGCAATATTCAAGTGTTCCTTCCCCTTTACAGCTCTCCAAAATAAAAAAAAAAAATTTTTTCCTTACATACTAAAAAAGGCCTACCATCAAACTCAACAAGTGCCCTACAGAACTCGTCAAAAGATAAAAAATAATCCAAATTGGGCCCCTAAAACACCCTAGATCTAGATAAAATACAAAATATACTAGTTCCCCAAAAAATGCAGTGCTCCGTTTTAAGTGGAAAGGTGGAGGGGGGTTATGGATGCGCGGTCAGCTGACTGAACAAGATTTGCTGGAAAAAAATTTGAAGCTGCTTCTTTTTTGGGAAAGCACTGGGCCATTAGTACCATGTGTATTTTTTGTTTGTATTTTTAAAAAAAAGTTTGGCCTGCCCTATTTGAATTAAATAAACTTTTTATTCAAATCAGATTTTTTCGATTTAAATTAGCAATACTACATGTTTCAAAACTTGTAAATTGGTGACGACAAAATTTTTGCGTTTCAAAAATCTAATTCAATTTTTTTTAGGAAAAACTTTCCCTAATATCAGTTAAACTTTGTGTTTGTTGTAAAAATAGAAAAAAAGTGCATTTGATTTAAATCAACGATTTTTTGGATGACGAAGCGAAGACTTAATTTCCTTATTTTTTTTTTTCTTCACTTCGTTCCCCAAAAAAAAATAGTTTGGGGTGTTTTGTTTTTGTTAGTTTTTTTGTCTGTTTGTTCGCTCATTTCCCGGGGCAAAGGGCATATTTGCTCTTGATGAAAATTGGGGGACCTTTGAAATCTCTGAAACGTTTTTGGAATATCGATAAAATTTTCTTATGACTATCGTACTTACATTTTTTTAAATTTTTTAATTTGATTTTTTTTGGGGGGGGGTATTTGCAAAACGGCTTTTCAAACAAAAGTTTTTTCCCGTTGAAAGCCCTTTTATATTTAAAAAGCGACTTTAAAAGGTGGATGCCCCCATAGCGCTCTGTATGTGCAGAGGCCCTCTAAAAAATTTTTTTTTAAAAGCACTTTCCTGTCGACTAAAATTTTCCCAAAATTTTTGCAGCAATTAGACGAAGGTCAAAATTTGTCATACTATTCTTTAAAAATTAGCATACATTGTTTTGATTTTAAAGGGGACTCATTAATCTACAAGAAAAAAAAAAATGAACGGCTCAGGATAAAAATTTGGGGTTTTTTTTTAAAATATTTTAAAATACTTTTCCATTTTTCGCCACTAAGTAAAATATTCTCATTAATAGGGAAGACCCAAATCAATATAAACTTTTTTTCGCGCGTTTTAATAATTCGTCTGTGAGTCGCGCTCGGGGTTTTGTGGAAATATTGGGGAACTCTTTGAACTTCCTTCCAGAAGACAAAAGAGCAGCCGATAAAAGGGATACCCAAAGCGGAGCTCTTGTCCTTCTACGGGGTTGCATTACAGGAAAAAGAAAAGTCTCTCGTCTTTTTATGAATGGCGTGAGACTACAATGACTTAAAAATTTATTTTTCACTCCATGCCCAAAACAGTTTTTTCGGTCTAACAAGAAAAGAGTTCGGGATTTAGAATCTCCTCTCAAAAGACCGAATTGAAGCCCCTTTTTGGGTAAAATTTATAATAAAAAATTTTTTTTAGCACTACAACTAAATCAAATATATCAATCAATTAGCCCCAAATTTTTAAAAATATTTTATTATTATTATTTTTATTTTTATTTTTTTTTATTTTTTTATTTTTATTTTATTATTTTATTATTTTATTATTATTTTATTATTATTATTATTTTATTATCTTAGCCCGGTTTTTTGATTCGGGGAGGGGGTTGGGGGGGATTTTGGTAAAAATGCCACAAACTATTATTGGGAATGTAGGGCCTACGTATCGAGGTAGGGAGGGTCGGGTAGGGTGCCCCCCGCGGGAAAACGGGGTGCATATTTACAGAAAAATTTTTTATTTTTTCATTGCAAAAAATGACATTTTTCAGTTTTTTGAGGCTTTTCCTATAATTTAAAAATTTGAAATCCACAAACTGTGGTTTAAAAAAATCTTGCCCTTATGTGGATCTCTATTTTTATGTTGCCCATGTGCTATTTAGTATTATTTTTTTTAAAAAAAACTCATTTGGGTGAGAAAAAAGAAGAATGGAAACTAATTAGCAATTTCGAAATAGATATTTTCCATAAAAGTTTACAATACGGCTATAAAAAAAAAATCGAATACAAAAAAATTTTAAAACCTGGCAGCTTAAACAATGATGTATTGTAAGGGGTAGTGAGCCCAAAAAACTTTTTTTACGTGGAAGTTTTTACATTTTTCAGTCTTTTTTGATAATTAAAACCAGTACCCAAATTTGAAATAATTTAGATCGGCTTTACGTAATATCCAATACGTCCAACGGTCCGGGTTCCGACGGGCTGCAAAATGCGATGGGCGGCGCCAAAAGCTATTTGGGGAAGGGGGGAGGGGAATTGGAAATGCAAAAACCCAATACCCTTTTTATAATTTTTTAAAAAAAACTCGTTACTGTGCCTTAAAATGTTCGAGGGGCTTGATGAATTACTTTCATTGGTTTGTGCAGATACTGAAGATATCAGGAATAAAGAAAAACATTTTTCCAGATGATCCCATCCTGATAAGTTGATAAGAAATTTTTAAAGGCGAGGTAAGGGGGGGGGGGGGGGGGGGGGGGGGGGGGGGGGTATCGAACAAAATGACAACTTAAATTTTCGACCACAAAAAGATAAAGTGAACGTCAATACTTAAAGTAAAACCATTGATACCATTCCATACTCAAGGAAAAAACGGTCACGTTTTATAAAAGCTGTCAAATATAAAAATAATTGTCTGATATATTTGCTTATTTAGGGGCCCCCATTACTTGTCTTTTGGGCAATCACATCGGACATCGAACCGAAACGCGTAAAAAAATGGTTTTATATAATGTGGGGGGTAAAATGGAAAGTTTTTATGTCCCGGCAAAAACTTTTTATTCCTGGGTTTTTTCAGACAGATAAAAAATCTTTTGTAGGACAGAGGGGCCAAACCATTTGTTTTATCAAAGTAAAGGCCGTGCATCCTTTACTAAAACAAAAAAAAAAGTACTTGAACTTGAAAAAAAAATCTTTTTTTTTGATTTTTTTTTTCGCGGTTTTAGTTTAGTTTGACCCGGAATCGAGGCAAAATTTTTTGTTTTGTTTGGTAATACCCCTTTTTAAAAAAAACGGTTTAAAAAAAAAAAAGTTCGACACCGTTATTTTCATGCATTTTATGATATAAAAATAAAAAAATAAATAAATAAAATAAATTGTATTTAGAGGGTTTCCCACTCATTTTTAAAATGATTTTTAGTGGGGGGCAGTAAATCGTACATTTTTACAATTTTTTTTTTAAATTTTGACATTTAGATTTAAAATATTTTTTTGCCTATAAGAACCAAAATTAGAAAAAAAAAATCAAATTAACGCAAAAATAGCTTTTTTAGGTCACTTTGAAGGCGACGAAAGACTTAAAAAGGAAGTGTATTATCGAAAGTTCATTGAGACGGTACGTGTTGAACTTTTCCCCTTTGCAATTTCACGATTTGACGATTTTGAAATTGCCCTCCGAAAAAAACCAAAAAAAACCCCAAAAATAAATTCTCGATTTCGGTTGACATTCGTCGGTTTTTTGTTCGAGCCGTGCTATGCTCTATAAAACCATAATTTTACACCCACAATATTCGACCCAGTCAGCTATGAAGAATCGTTTGTCCTTGGAAACACCGTTCACTCTCATTTTTTAATATTATTATTAAAATAGGCAAAAAAACAGTTTCTTAAAATGTTAACCCTAGAAATTTTAAATGGATGTAGGAAAGGGGCCCTAACAAATATATTTAATTCATTTTAAAAAAAAAAAGGGGTTACTTTTAGAAAAAAAAATGTCTTTTGATATAGGTGAAGAAAGAAATAAATTACATTGATAATATTGATGTGAGTAAAGAAAAAACAAAAAATTACAATTATTATATGATAAATTAAAATTTAAATACAGTCTTTTGAAAACATTTCCAAAAAAATTTTCAATGATTTATTGAAATAAATAAAGAAATTCGAATAGTACAATTTCTTTTTCATTGCTCACATATTTTGAGTGCACTTCAAAAAATGCCACCCAAACTTAAAAAAAAAAGTACGCGCGCGCACGTGTACTCGCAGTCCGCACTAAACGCGACATGCCATGTATGATAACCCTAATTGGTGAACTGAAAACTCATTTCGGTGAAAACTAAAAGTGTGAAACTATTGCAATTTTTTGATAAATCGATAATTATCTTCTTCGTGAATGATCAATAATCGGGGGACTAAAATAAGAAGTACAAAAAAATGGAAGAAGTAACTCTATAACTATAATTTTACAGCCGACAATATTCGCACCTAGTCAGTATGAAAAATCGTTTGTCCTTGGAAACCTTTCCCCTCTCATTTAAAATATTATTTTAAAAATAGGCAAACAGTTACTTAAAGTTTCACCATAGCAATTTGAAATGGTGTAGGGAAAAGGGGCCCTAACAAATATATGATTAACATTCATTCTAAAAAAAAAAAGGATTCTTTTATTAAAAACATGTCTTGTGATATAGGGGAAAAAATAAATAAATTACATTGATATATTGATGTGAGTAAAAAAAGACAAATAAATTTCAATTATTTTAATGAAAATTTAAAATTTTTTAAAAACAGTCTTTTGAATAAAATGTCCAAAAAAATTTACAAAGATTATATTTTAAATGAATAAGAATTCGAAAAGTCACAATTATTTTTTTATGTGTAAAATAAGGGGGTGCCCCCTTCAAACAATCACCTTAAACTAAAAACAAAAATCGCGCGCGCACGGGTTTTTTACTCGATCCCCACTAACACCGAATGCCATGTCAGAAAACCATAATTGGGGGGAAATGAAACTCATTTCGGTGAAAAAATATTTTTAGTGTGAAAATAATTACAATTTCTGATTTTATCTTTTTCGTGAATTATACAATAATGGTTACATAAATAGTAAAAAGTACAAAACTGGACAGAAAGTAAACAAAATAAAATTTTACATTCTTCCTCCTACAGAAACGACCAAACCCATAAACGACTACCACCTCCAAAACCTACAAATCCGCTCCACTACATTGCATGTGACTGCAAAAAAAGTTGAAAAAATTTACCAAAAATATATCTTTGGGGGTGACTATAACCCACTAAATGGGATGCCCCTTTAAAACTGTGTGCAAAAAAAAAGGAACACTCTGTACAAATATTACAACTTAGAAAAAGCCTTAATCTCTCCTCACTTAAAATGATCTCATGCTCTAGGCAATCCTTTCTTGAAAATAGAATTTTGCCTGGGGTGGGACTTATTAAATCACCCGAACCCCCGTTGCATACAAAAACACATTTTAAAGATAATAATGAAAAAACATTTCAAAATCCTACATTACTGCGTACATGAAAGCAAAATGCTTGACATTCAAAAATGTATGCGAAAAATCCCTAAGTTTTTTTCATACCAAACTTAACATTTTTTTGAAAAATATCCTTTTAAACACTAACAAAAGAAAAAACCTAAACACAATCTTTAATTCCCAAAAGTAAACAAAAAATTATCACGAACAAATTGCTTTCTTGGGTCCAAAATTTTATAAAACCCTGTTCCACCAAAAAAAAAAAGCTCAAAATTTTTTTCAATAATAAAATACACAAGTGGATTTACTCTTTACCGATTATAAGCTGAGGAAATATTACTCTCAAAGCTCGACGGTTTTCGGAAAAGACTGATTAAAATTAAAATTAAACTTAAAAACCATGGCTAAGAACGAATCAGTAAAATATAGCCTTATAATGTCACGTGTGTCTCACTTCGCTTTTCCCCTGATCCTTAATATCATATTTTGTTTAAGTCCTCTCTTCTCTTGAGTATGGCAGATGAGTTGAATTCTCATTTTCATTTTCACTGAAAGCTGATCCGAAAGTTACTAATTTCTATATTTAGCTGTATCATATTTGTTAAATTAGTTTACTAATTTCTATATTTAGCTGTATCATATTTGTTAAATTAGTTATCATATAATAGTACAATATGATGGTTTGTTACGTTTTTAGATATACTTTTAAGTTTTTCATGTGTTTCACTAATTAGGCCTATAATCATTGTCAAATTATACAATTAAATTATATCTACATCATAGGGAGCAATTCAACTGAACACAATCGCAACTGAACACAATCCCATCTGCACACAGCCCAAGTGAACGCAGTCAACTGAACACAATCGCGACTGAACACATCGCAACTGAACACAGAGGCGACTGAACACAGCGCAACTGAACACAGAGGCGACTGAACACATCGCAACTGAACACAGTCGCAGCTGAACACATATTCAAGTGAACACAAGCGCGACTGAACACAGACCCAAATGCACAGATGCATTTAGTCTGAAACCCGCCATTATTGAACCCCCCCCCCCCACACTCCCTTGAGTGATATAGTCAAAACTTGCCAAATTTTGACTGAATGCAAATAAATTGCAACAGTAGGTTTTATGGTAATTCTTTTAAGAAAAAAGTCGTCTTTAGCTTATCCAAAATCCACTAAAATCCGCAAGGGGTAGGTTGGTCAAAATTAGGTTTTAATCATCCCATAATTAATTGACTATGTTAAAATATTGTTGTTCCGATCGTCACGTGTGTCATTTGCAGACCAAGGGACTTAAGGTTTTTGGGTTGGCTGCCCGACAGAATTACGACTGCCAATCACATTCATAAACGCATTTATATTGTTGACCCAAAACAATCACATTCATTCATATTTTTAATATTGTTGATACATTTTGTCATTTCTAGCCAACAATTGGGCGATCCAATTGAACATTATTGCGACGAAACAGATATTTCTCGACTACTTAGTAACAGTTTAACACCCTTGCATGTTATTGCGTTCATCATCGTTTCATTGTTGAACTAATTGAACGATTACATTCTATAATGATGGTTGCGATCCGTTACCTGGTGGCTCTAATGGAAGTGCGGTATAAACAACAATGCTATTGCCTACCCACCACAGTACACATATTATCAAGGAGCAGATGTAAGCCTAGAAAACAGAGTTTTTTCAAGTTGCAATATCCATGGCACAAGAATGTAAACGTCATGAAAATAATCGTGCAGCAAATTTAAAACTATTTATTTGTTTATTTTTTATTGGGTTTAGGAAGATTTGTCAATTTTGAACAATTACATTCGCTCTGCGCGCTCGGCTCTGCTGGCGACTCGGCACGGCCCGGTAACATACTTTGCCGTGCTGCCAATTATTGGATGAGCGTAGCGAAGACTTCAATTTCACTTACCCTGAGAAAAATAGCTCGGATGTTTTTTCCCCGTGAAAACGGCTGCTCCGATCTTGATGAAAAATATGGAGGTGACTTTCGAAATCTCTGAACTTAGAACTGCCACGGTTTTGGGTTCAATCGAAGAAATATTTCTCATAATTATCGTACTTCTACGATTTTTTCGATTTTGAATGCGATTTTTTCGTGATATTTGGCAAACGGCTACTCCGATTTTGATAAAATTTTATGGGAATGTTCTAAATCACTGAACTTGGATATGTTATGATTTTGGGGACAATCAAATAAATATTTCCCATTCTTTTAGGGCAACGATTGGTCAATATGACCTCGCCGCCCCGCACTTTTTCGCGGCTGGCACAACGATGCTCGTGTCGGTTCACGGTCTCTTTCAGACTCGCAGTCGCAGTCGTTCACAACATGGTTCACTCTTGCTCTTGTCTTGATTGGATGAGCGTAGCGAGCGAAGCGAAGATTCCATTCTACTACACTGGAGAAAAAATTCCGGAATGTTTTTTTTTGTATTTTTGTCTGTTTGTCCACACGATTCGGCTAAAACCGATACTCCGATTGCGATGAAATTTTATGGAGGCATTCGAAATCTCTGAACTTAGAACTGCCACGTTTTTGAGCGCAATCGAAAAATTATTTCTCATGAAAATCGCAATTTTACGATTTTTTTCGATAAAAAAAAAATCTTCGATTTATAACACCTACATGCTTTATCCTATTTTAATGATTTTTTCACAGAACCTTAATTTTATGAATTTAGGTATTCGTGTGAAATTTGAGCGCAATCGAAAAATTATTTCTTATGAAAATCGAAATTTTACGGTTTTTTCTTTTTTAAATTAAGTCTTCGCCTTATAACACCAACATGCTTTATCCGATTTTAATGATTTTTTCACAGAACCTTAATTTATTTAATTAATACATTTCGTTTGAAATTTGAGTACAACGGAATAATCATTTCTTATGAAAATCGATATTTTACGATTTTTTTCTTTTTTTAAATTACGATTAATTAAAAAAATTAAAAATTAAAATTTATTTTTAATTTAATTTAAACGAATTTTAAAAAAATCTTCAACTTAGTAATGATTTTTTTCACAGAACAACAGAAAATCCGCATAACACTTGGCTACTCAATGCACCAATTACGCTCATCCAACAACGCGGCGGGACTTAAGCGTTTTCCTAGTAAATAAAAATAATTACACTTACGGGAGTGTTTCCCGACCAACCAAATCGAGAAATAAACCCTCGCTCATACCTGTGTAAAGGTAATGACAGTCGTCCTAAAGATGGAACCCACAGTGGTTCAGAAACGTCGAACTCACACACTAGTAAGTGTAAACACCCGACGTGACGAAATGACCCGTTTCTCACCTTTTTTATTATAAATAATTTTTGATGGTCAGTTTGAAGGCAACAGATATTCGTTGCAGTACTGTTCCATCCATTCAGATGTATAATGCAACTACAATTCAGAGATTAAATGTACCCGTGGTTAAGACGCTCGTCTGGAATGCGGGAGACCCGGGTTCGAGTCCCGGTCGGGGCGGACTTTTATAATTTCTAAATTGTAGTAAATAAAAATAAATTCCATGCTTCAATAGCAATTCAAATTGCTTTAGGAAATCGATATAAAACGGCCTATTGCCTATACTCATAAACATTTGGAGGCCGGCAATTATAATATTACTTGATCACATCAAATGTGTTGGTATAAGGTAAGTGAACTGAGGGTGTTTCCTACTTAATAAACGTAGCAGCTGGCCAACAATATAAAATTAATTTAAACAAGTTGACCGAATTTTATTCTAGTCAATACCAAGAATGTACACAATAGCTAAATAGTACAACCACACACATACACGTTAACTTGCGCTTCATAATATGTACATGTTATGTATGTGTAGTGTGTGTATGTGTATGTATATTGTAAATGTATATTATGTACATAATATATGTTGTAAATATACAAGACTGATAAGAAACGTGATAAACCCATCACATGAAACTACGCTTCAGCAGCCATTTGCAATGGACTAAGCCGCACTAGAATATAGTAACATATATTCTTATACTATCAGTTACTAAAACTTTAGCAGTATGAGATATTATTAGAAGTCTAATATACGTCAGAAGTAATATAAATCATTGGCATCATTATTCGCTGTGGTTCTTCTTCAACTTCTTTACAAAGCTTCACAAGAACACAAAAAACACAAGTCGGTACAGCGAAGCTTCAGTGTTTTGCACTAGCATTTATTGTAGAACATTGTATTTGCACGATATCAATAATATTCCAACAATTTCTCAAGGAATGTCTTTGTGGCAAGCCATCGGATAACAATCAATCCATCATCCAGGCACCAGCCCCAGCCACAATCGAATCTAAGAAAGTATGGGTTGTCTGGAATCTGGATTGGGACAAAGATATCTTCGCCAGATTCCGCTTTGTAGTTTTACCTGTCAATGTGCAACCTCAATGTTCAATAACAATTTCGTTCATTTTTCGAAGATAATTCTTCTAGCACGTTGCACAAAGTTTCTGTCACGTGTTTCAAAGTTTCTGATTTTCTTATGCCTTATCAAGATTATGATAGGATTCTTTCTTTCTTTCTCCTTTTCCCCACAACGGCTGATCAGTGTCGCATTTTATAAAAGCATGAAGGTTCAGGATGGGCTTTTAAAAAACCGCAGAGTTCAATCTCATGTGGTAGTTTGAGTCTATGCCGTTGAACTACATTGCCTTATACAATGATTCCGTATTTATTCTGTATCTCATTCGCATGTATACTTTGCATCCGATTTCATGCAAGGTAGCAAGAAACAGAAAACAAACATCTCTGACATCGGCGTCAACAACAACAGCTTCCATGTGCTGACCACTATGTGCGGCATGTTCAGCAGCCCAATCACAAGACATAGCTTCAAGCGTCAAAATATCCTATATCAATTTTTGGTTTGATTTATTTTTTATCACAATCTACTTTGAATCCAGTCAAACACACATAGAATGCTGCTAGTCATCGAAATGCCAGCTCAAAAGCATGACACATGTTTGCAATAATTCTGCATAAATAATCAAATTTGTGTTTTTAGTTGACTTGTTTGGGGGCCCCTGTTTAAAAAGTTAAAAATGTGATTTTTAATTTTTTTTATAGTTGAGTTAGTTAGAAAGATCGCGTTCTGATGAGTACCAATCAAGAAGTTTAAAGTCAGAATTGTAAGTTTTGTATGTTTAACGATGATTTTGGAAAGGGGTGGTGGTGGTGGTGGTGGTGGTGGTAATGGTAAGAGGGAAAGAACCTTCGGACTTCTGAGAAACGTTGCTTTTTGGCTTTTTGGCTTTAGCACACACACCCAAGTTAGAAAGCTTACGTTGTAAACTATCAAAAAACATTTCATTGGAAGAATTAAAATTTGGAATTTTATGTTGGAAGGGGTTAGGGAGAGGATAGAGCCATCGGTCCTCTCGCCATGATGAATTTTTGGAATGCACACTAAAGTTAGGAGGATCACGTCTTAAGTACGAACAAATTAATGTCAATGTTAAACTGGAATGTTGTTGGGGGGGTTGGGGGAAGGAAGGGGGAGTTAGAAAGCTATTGGACGTCTGTGCATCATGGAATTTCGGATTTAGCATATCAAAGTTAGTGAGATCACGTTCTAAGTTTGCACTTTTCTGCCCTAGCTAAATAATTTACAATGCTATTTTACAGTTCGCCTTTCTTGGTAGTTTTTGTTACTCTCAAAGCTAAAAGCTACCGATTTAGTTTACCGGGTTGCCTTTGCTGTTATCAGGGGGAAATTACGAATTTTTTGAGCCCGCTCTCAGCTTGTTCGGACGATTGAGCCCATCTCGAAAATGGTGGCATAGCTGATAGACTCCAATTTTACAAACATTTCTTCGCACTCTACCATGTAGTCTGTCTACATGCTGCCTACTCCTATCCTACCTTTTTTCAAGGAATATCATAATCAGTTTTCAAAAACTGTAACGAATTTCAATATCACCATAACTAAAAAAGACTTGTTTTTTAATTCCAATATGACTGATTGCTCATTTATTAGGAAGAGAATTGTTGTACTTTAAACTCACACACGACCACTATTGATGAAAATAAAAGTTATGGCTTGATACAAATTACTTACTATACACAATATACAAACTTACAATAAACAATCTACATACTATTTACAAATACTTACTCTTAACGGAGATAAAACATTTTACATTGCATTCTCTCCTACAGAAACAGACCAACCCATAATCGACTACTACCTCCAAATACATACAAATACCTGCACCACTACAATTGCATGTGACTGCAAAGAATTGAAAAAGTATACCATACTCAATATCTTGGCGTGACTATAGACCAACACATGAAATGAGACTACCCAATGACATCCCTCGCTGCGATACACATTTTAAAAGTAATAATGATAAAAAAATCAGTATCCCACATTACTGCTGTGTGAAAGCAAAATGCTTGACATTCGCAAGCTGCATGGAGATGATGGAAGAAAATGGCATGACCGCGATGTTGTTGTCCAAGTGATGGCAAAGGAGTCAAACTGATGTTCTCTCCGATCCAGAGGTGGGAATTGAGTTAGTTGGTTCTCTTATACTTTCCTAACACTAGGAAGCTTCGCAAACGCTTTTTCAGGCGCGTTGTTGGATGAGCGTAATTGTTTAAAAACGGAAAAATCGTAAAATTGCGATTTTTATGAGAAATAATTTGTCGATTGCGTTAAAAAACGTGGCAGTTCTAAGTTCAGAGATTTAAAAGGCCTCCAGAAAAAAATAATCTAAATTGTAGTATCGGTTTAGGCGGAATCGTGTTAACAAACACAAAAATACAAAAAAAAAGAAAGAAAAAAAAACATTCCGGAATTTTTTCTCCAGTGTAGTAAAATGGAATCTTCGCTTCGCTCGCTACGCTCATCAAAATATATACATAAAAGAGTCATTATTAGCTTGAAGAACAACACAATTGTAGAGAATAAAGCTCTATTCTGATTAGATGAGCGAACCGAAAACTTCAGTTTCATTGACCCTCAAAAAATTAAGCACCAATGTTTTTTGTTTGTTAGTTTTTTTTTTTTTTTTTGTATTTTTGTCTGTTTGTTCGCTCTCTACCTGGCAAACGGCATATGCGATCTCGATGAAAATTGGAGGGCTCCTTCGAAACTCTGAACTTAGACCTGCCACGTTTTTGGGTACAATTGAAGAAATATTTCTCATGATTATCGTACTTTTACGATTTTTTCCGATTTTTAATGCGATATTTTCGTGACATTTGGGCCGATTCTGACCAAACGGGTGGGGCTACAACTTTCATATTTTTTACATGGACATTAAGGTTATGGTTATGTAGTACCTTGTGAAAGAAAAAGTTGGAAAAGTTAGTCAGAATCCATAGAAATAAAGGTTTTAATATAAGTTTTTTGATGTACATAATAACAACTAACAAGTAACAATAGAAACTAGACAACAATCACCTACAATGCGTTCAAGTAAAGAAATCCCACGCAAACTAAAAACTTACAAAAAAAAGCTCATCCATCAACGCGACTGAAAAAAGCGTTTGCGAAGCTTCCTAGTTATAATAAAACATTGTTTGTAAATCGGGTTTTCCAAAAACATAATTTTTTGCATTTAGCTCGGCTCCTTAGATACCAAACAGGCTTAAGTTCGGGGTTTAGTGATAGAGGCGTGAATTTTGATCATTAGCTCAGAAAAACGTGCTCGAGTAATTTGCCAGGTGGTCCTAATCGATTTTTCCCCCGTTTAGGGTGACCATGGTGCAAAGTTAGGGGTAGAAATTATTTTTAAATAGACTAGGGGTGAGCCTTATAGAAGTAAAAGTGTGGTATTTAAACATTTTGGGTAAGTATGTATTCAATGTAATTATTTATATCTAAAAAATGTATTATTTTTAACAGGGGTGTCCAAAATTGCTATTTCGAAAAAATGGTGGTAAGTATAGCTTGTGATGACTCAGCTTTCGGGGATGAGTGATAGAAGCGTGAATTTTGGATCATTTACTCGGAAATATGCAATGAGTAATTGCGAGGGTGGTCCGCACCGAAAACTGTTCCCGTTCAGGGGTGACCATGGTGCAAAGTTAGCGGTAGAAATTATTTTTTAATAGACTAGGGTGAGCCTTATAGAAGTAAAAGTGTGGTATTTAAACATTTTGTGTAAGTATGTATTCAATGTAATTATTTATATCTAAAAATGTATTATTTTTAACAGGGGTGTCCAAAATTGCTATTTCGAAAAAAATTGTGGTAAGTATAGCTTGTGATGACTCAGCTTTCGGGGATGAGTGATAGAAGCGTGAATTTTGGATCATTTACTCGGAAATATGCAATGAGTTATTTGCGAGGTGGTCCGCACCGAAAACTGTTCCCGTTCAGGGGTGACCATGGTGCAAAGTTAGCGGTAGAAATTATTTTTTAATAGACTAGGGGTGAGCCTTATAGAAGTAAAAGTGTGGTATTTAAACATTTTGTGTAAGTATTAATTCAATTAAATTGTTTAAAGCTAAAAAAATTTATCGTTTTTAACAGGGGTGTCCAAAATTGTTACATTTGCCCGAAATTCGAAAATACGTTCAAAATGCTAGAAAGCATAGCTTGTGATGACTCATCTGAAAAGAATTTAAATACTGAACATGAATTTCATACATAATCAAAAGTCAAGGTCACCAGGGTCAATCAGGGCCACGACATTTGAAATTTAATTAGTATTGTGTTGTCTAATCGCCACGAGCAGACCACATAAAAGTGTTTATGTTGATACTTTTTACCATAATCGTTTGTCCAGGATAATATATGTACATAAAAACAGCAATTCTATATCAGAGTTGTACAAAATGACTTTCTGGTCTTGATTTTCCAATATACTGTAATTTGAGCCACCATAGGTTGTGACCACTCATTTTGAAGTTAATCTTAAGTTGGTCACGGTTATGCTTTTCACTTACGTGTAGAAAATAAATAATAATATTACCTGAAAGTACGGCGTTGGGCAAGGGAGGTGTAACAATACACACAATCATATGGTTTCAGTAGATAGTACACTTAGTCAGTAGTTTACCTTAGCTTACAAATAGCATTCCCCTTTGCACTTGCACAATGCACAGCAAGGCTGCCCACTCTTCAGACACTTGCAACAGTCTAAGATGCAGTCATTCCTGCACTTGCAGGAGATGACTTCGTCGCAGGAGTTCATGGCGTCAGGCAAAGTCGTCCACAGAGGTTCCCACGATCCAGCTGAATCTCAGCCTGGGGCTGGATGAAAAATTCAGCTACTGTACTGGTAAACTACTGACTAAGTGTACTATCTACTGAAACCATATGATTGTGTGTATTGTTACACCTCCCTTGCCCAACGCCTACTTTCAGGTAATATTATTATTTATTTCTACACGTAAGTGAAAAGCATAACCGTGACCAACTTAAGATTAACTTCAAAATGAGTGGTCACAACCTATGGTGGCTCAAATTACAGTATATTGGAAAATTCAAGACCCAGAAAGTCATTTTGTACAACTCTGAATATAGAATTGCTGTTTTTATGTACATATATTATCCTGGACAAACGATTAATGTAAAAAGTATCAACATAAACACTTTTATGTGGTCTGTTCGTGGCGATTAGACAACAATACTAATTAAATTTCAAATGTCGTGGCCCTGATTGACCCTGGTGACCTGACTTTTGATTATGTATGAAATTCATGTTCAGTATTTAAATTCCTTTCAGATGAGTCATCTCACAAGCTATGCTTACTAGCATTTTGAACGTATTTTCGAATTTGGGCAAATGTAACAATTTTGGACACCCATGTTAAAAATGATAATTTTTTTTAGCTTTAAACAATTAAATTGAATTAATACTTACACGAAATGTTTAAATACACACTTTACTTCTATAAGGCTCACCCTAGTCTATTAAAAAATAATTTCTACCGCTAACTTTGCACCATGGTCACCCCTGAACGGGAACAGTTTTCGGTGCGGACCACCTCGCAAATTACTCATTGCATATTCCGAGTAAATGATCCAAAATTCACGCTTCTATCACTCATCCCCGAAAGCTGAGTCATCACAAGCTATACTACCACAATTTTTTTCGAAATAGCAATTTTGGACACCCCTGTTAAAAAATAAACATTTTTTAGATTAAATAATTACATTGAATACATACTTACACAAAATGTTTAAATACCACACTTTACTTCTATAAGGCTCACCCCTAGTCTATTTAAAAATAATTTCTACCCCTAACTTTGCACCATGGTCACCCCTAAAACGGGGGGAAAATCGATTAGGACCACCTGGCAAATTACTCAGCACGTTTTTCTGAGCTAATGATCCAAAATTCACGCCTCTATCACTAAACCCCGAATGGTTTGTCTAAGCAACCAGGCTAATTGTCTTCAAATGAGTAGTTTCTCTCTGTCATTGTTAAACCTTTGAATTGGTTATTCGGGTTTAAGGCACACACCTTAAGGGTAGTAGTAAAACCGAACTGGACAAACTAGTCACAGCCAGCGGGGAGAAGCGAACTCTCTGAATATTAAGGTGTATGCTTTTTTAGTTAAAATCAATGTTAGTTTATAACTAGAAAGCTTCGCGAATGCTTTTTTTTGGTGCGTTGATGGATGAAATTTTGTAGATTTTAGTATGCGTGGCTCTTGTTACTTCTTCAAGTTCCATTGCAAAATCATTTTTGTTAAATAAGGATAATTTTATAAGTAGTACAGCTTATGGTAGTATAAAATTGCTATGGAAATACAATTAACAAAATGTAAAATATCTGGAGGCCCGAAGACTTGCTTTTTGTACGCATTGTAGGTGATTGTTGGTGTTAATTGTTGAAGTTTCTATTGTTACTTGTTAATTTTTATACACCTCAAAAAAACTCATATTAAAACCTTTATTTCTATGGATTCTGGCTATACTTTTTCCACTTTTTCTTTCAAAATGCAATACATCCCATTACCTTAATGTCCATGTGAAATATGAACGTTGTAGCCAACTAACGTTTGTCAGAATCGGTCCAAATATCACGAAAATATCGCCCTAAAGATCGAAAAAAAATCATAAAAATACGATAATCAAAAGAAATTGTTATCGATTGTACCAAAAAACGTGGCAGTCCCCTCAAATTTTCATCAAGATCGCATAAGCCGTTTGTCCGGTAGAGCGCGAGAGTGCTTGAGAGTGGCGTTTTCGGGCGAATTTTGAATTTCTGCTAAAGCAATGTCCTGGAAGCATAGAACAGGGTTCAAGCCCCTGGCATATATTCAACCGGCTAGCATACGACGTGTACTGCAGGAGCTTAGGGCGCACAGAGCATGGGATTCAGACGTGCTTTTATTGGAGACTTGATCTTGGTGATGTAGCTAATACAGACAACACCTTTGATATTAGGCTTAAATAATAGTGCACGGACATTTTCTACCTAATATCAAACCCCAACGCTGGCACCGCCACAAAGCAATTTTGAGACACAGCTATAGCAGACAATAATTATTGTTTAAACCACAAAAAATGCAAATCTTGCGAAAAGGGGGCCAAGCCAAAAACGAGGAAGGTACAAGTGGTTCAACTGCATAAAGTGGTGATATCTAAAAGTGTGGCCAAGCCTGTTATTTTTTTAAAATATATAAAACATAATAATTAATTATTTCATAAAAACATAAATATATCCATATCAATATTACAATATTTGTTAATAGAACAAACGTTAAAATAACGTATTGAAACAAATCATTTAAACATTTACATATAGAAAAGCAAAACTGTCTCGTCATTCAAAATTAACAGGCTTGATCGATGGATTTGCATTTGGTAATGTGTGTGTGTGTGTGTGTGTGGGTGTGTATGTCAATGACGACAACCAACGTACAAATTTATCGGCAAAACTATTTATTTTGAATGACTTGTTTTAATTTTTCTATTTCCAACGTAAATGTTCCAATAAGCTGTTTTAATATGTTGTTTACGTTTCCCATGTATATATAAATATTTAAAGGTTTTTATGCATAAGCCCGCTTTACTTTTACGACAATTGCTATAAATCAATAAATATATATTTTAAAATAACAGTTTAATGAAGATGTGTCTTATGTCTCGGTAGTTCAATTGGCGAGCTATGGCGTATAAGCCAGAGGTTCTGGGTTCGATTCCCAGTCTGGGCATACTTTTACTACAACTACTATCATTTACTTATTATTATTTTGTTACATAATAATAACCAAGCAACGTTTTAGCTATATATTGTACAAAATCAATTGCTAGAATACAAAATGTAGAATACTGAAAATGTTACTTATTGAAATAAACATAATTAAAATCACTTTAATAGTGATTCCTTCCATTAACATTGCATTTCAACTTCCATAAAGCAGATACATCGATCAACATGTGGTATAAAAACAAGTCTGTTGAGTGTATTATTGTTGTTATTGCTATTCTATTAATTAATTGTTTTAATAATAACTTTCACCTCAAAACTCAATTCACATAAACTATATTAACCTAATTTTGTTCCATTTATCTTCATTGTTTGATTCTTTGCCCATTTGATGAAACATTAGAAAATCGATTAAAAGTCAATTAATACCATTGTAGTGAAGTTTTACTCAACTGTTTTTTTCCTCTTACCACCATGTGGCATGTGTGTACCCTTAATAATTTTTTATCCAACGTAGGCCCAAGCTTTAAAAAAATAATCAAATTTAAATTAATTTCAATTGAACCCTAATTGAAGGCAATTTCCGTCGAATTTGAGGGTAGACTTTATATAGGCGTATTCAGCGACAAAATTCTGTATAAGAAAAGTTCAGAAACAAACTCTTGCAATTTGTTCGGGGTCAAAAGTTTCCTTGCCTGCTTAGTAGGGGTCGGAGCTTGCGTGGTATACACATACGCATGTGTGCAGTTGAGTTGTGTTCCGTTGCACAATGTCAGAAAACTAAGATGGCAGGAGCCAAAAAAGGATAATAGACTGCGCGACTGAACACAGATGCAACTGAACACAGACGCAACTGAACACAGTCGAAATGAACACAGTCCGACTGAACACCGCAAAACTCACACAGTCGCAACTGACCACAGTCGCAACTGAACACAGATATTTTGGTTTTCGGGTCGCGACTGTGTGCATTTGACATGGTGTGTTCGTTGCGTTTGTTTCAGTTGGTATAGACCCTAACATCATTTATGCAAGTTAAATATTGAAATAATGGTTTTACTCCCAAAATTTAAACATTTTTTTTACTAAAAAATAAATAGAATATTTTTTTGTTTTAGCTATATAAAAAATAAATTAATTAAAAAGGGGCTACTTTTGAAAGGGGGGTAACCAGAACAAGAAATTTTCCTTATGGGTTTGCCCAATTTACCGACAAAAAACAATTTTTGAAAAATTTCTATGGCATGTGTCTTAATAAATTAAAATTGAATTTAAATTTGATGTTTGTAATGGATGACCAAAACAATTTTATTTACGTGGAATTTTTTTACAGTTTTCATTTTTTTTTGTAAGTGAAACCACTGACCAAATTAAAATACTTTTGGCGACGGATTACTTTTCCAGACGTCCGCGGTTGCCTGGCTGCGTATTTAGAAAGGGGCGCGGAGAAGTTTTTTGGGGGAAATTTAAAAATGATTCACAAAAACTCATTACTATAACAGTATCCTTAAAATAATTCGACGGTTTGGGATCAAATCACTTTGTTTGGGAAATATAAAGGGATGCAACGTTGTTGTGGTTTTTGTTTCTCCCTGCAGATACTAGTGTTTCAAAGGAAGACACACATTTGGGGTTTGTATAAGACAAATAGTCTAATTTTTGCCTGAAAATTTTAATTCAAAACCCAAACTTCAATCGTATTTTCTATTTTAGTTCGTTACAAAACGGAAAAAATGTAAAAATTTTTCACTCATATAATATGTTTTATGCACAAGCGTAGAAAAACAATGACGGGTGAATTATGTAAGGGCCCCACCCTTTCAAGTTTTATTCAACTCGATTGCTTGGGGGGAGGGGTACCGACTGGGCATACCTGGTCAAACCAATTGGTTTTGTTCTTAAAAAGCGTGCAGCGGGTAAAAGAAAAAACCCCAATGGAAATTGAATGACTTTAAAGAACACGAACTTTTTTTTTGGGGGGTAGACCTTTTCTTTGTATACGCCGAATAGAACGGCGCCGCTGACCACAAAAAAAAATTCCCGTATCATTTAACCATATTTTTCAAATTATAATTTATGAAATTAATATGAGATCAGCAACCCAAAACATATTGCAAAATTTTTTTAAAAAGGGGGCTCTAACCCAAAAATTAAAACCATTCAACTTTCCGACATCCTATTCGATTAAAATGCATTTTGGTCGTGGGGATTGGATTTTTTGCAATGTTTAGGATTTTGCGTCCCCCTTAAAATTTCATAAGTTAGTAGGCCTATTATACAAAAATTGTGTTTATTAAGACAGGTTTTTTTTTGCGGTCAGCCCTTCCCGATTCGGCGTATAAAAAAGACAAGGCAGGAGCTGTAAAGGGTTATTGAAGAAACGAGAATTTTAATGAGCTTGTAAGACCTCTTCTGTCAACCTCCCCATGCATCCTTTTTCTGTCGCCAGGTATGTCTGGTCTGTAGAGGTAGGGTCGGGACAGAAGATATTGCTGCTTCAGTGCTCAAATCGCAACTAGGTTGCGCTGGAGTAAAACGACGCGAGAGGCATCTATTTGGGAAAAGTTGTTTATATTTTGGAAATGACCGTTAAAGGTTCTGTAGGTGTTTCGTGACCAAATATGTAAGCCGGGGGTAAGGATAATTTTTTAGGTTTTGTTCGAAATAATTGTGTTTTCCCGGCCTCCCCCAAAAAAATCAGAGGAAAAGAGTAAAGTTGTGAATGCTAATCAAAAAGTTTTTTACTGAAAGTCTAATTTTTTGGGGGGGGTCCCGTTAATGAACAAGACCGTTTTTTTATAGGGGCCCACAGCCCACTTGAAGAGCTAAGCGACGTTTCATCCAGCATTTTGCCCTACAAAAATTATATCAATTTTTGCCCCGTGACTAACGCCAAGCGATTTTTTGGGTTTCAATGTAGTGTATAGCCTACCTGTCAAAACATATTCATCATCATGAATCAAACAAAAAATTATAGCCTAGTCAAAATTTATATTAAACAAAGCATTTTAAATAATAATAAAAACACTAAAAAAGCTTGGGGGATTAAAAAAAAGGGTTTAACCCTTTTTTTTTTGCACGCTCCTCATTTGCCATCCACCACACTTTTTGACAGATATCAATTACTACCGAAAAAAGCCCACTGGGGCCCCCCGGGGAGAATTCCCAGAGCATGGCTCTGCCAATCGTAAAAGGCAAATTTAAAGAAAATTCCCCTTGCAAACATCAGCAGTATAAAAGGGTATATTTTAAAAAAAACCCCCAAAAAATAGAGGCGAGCTCTGGCAATCGTCGTCGGGGACCTTTCCCCCCTTCCCTTTAGACCCCCCGGCGAGGATGACAACGACACAAAAGACGGGTGACATACGTAAAGACCGCGGCGGAGAAACCCCCCTTCCCCCCAAAAACCCGTGGGTGTTCTGACCAGCATGGGCCCCTTCCTCCCCCCCCCCCCCCCCCCCTTAGGCTAGGGGTGGGGCATTATGACCTAACCGGTTGACGCGTCCCTTAATCCAAATAAAACCAACCGAAAAGCCAGTATTTTTTTTGATTTGTATGTGGCCCCTACTTGTGAACTTTTCAAACAGTCGTATTGACCCACTCTTCGTAGTGAGTTCGACCCTTGCCGGGACGTCCCCATTATTAAGTATTTTTGCTACTATTTAACATTGTATTAACGTTTAAATTTCTTTTACTTTTATAGGCAGGGCTATTTAAACTTATAATTACACCTCAAAATTGAATTCAGCCGGCAGTCCGGGACAACTGTCATGCGGAACGTAATCAGATCTCGCCGCAAGGAAAAATTTGGTTTTTCGACCCAGGTTTAGGGGGCCGTGTGTTCGTGGGCGGAAAAGGTTATTTTTTCTTCTTAATTGATTGTTTTGCACCAAAATATGTAGGCCATAAACTCTGGGGGGATTTTTGATTTGATAATATTCGGCGAAGTTTAACATGGGATTTGCCGCGGTCGAAATTGGTTACTGGGGGTCGAGAAAGTTACGAAAAAAAACCTAGGCCAGGTCGAGAATTTTATTCCAAAACAGCCTTCGATTGTTTTGTTGATTCAACCAGAATATAAAATTTAAGATACATTTTTGGGGGCACTACCCCCGAACAGCCCCCAATTGCCGGAACGTTTTATACCTTCCCCAACTAGGGGTATGTTGGGATACAATGGGTGAAATACATTAAAAAATAGAACAAAATCATTGGCTAAAGGGCAAAAGGTGGTCGGAACTGCTAGCTGAAACCCATAGGGGGCGTAACTAACACCTTAAAAGTGATTTTTAAAGCATGTTTCAAACCCAAGGTTTTTTCCCCCCCAGAAAAAAATGGCTCACCTCTCACCTCAACCAAAATTTTAAAGTGTTGCAGGGCCCCACCCAAAACCGGTAAATTTTTTTGGTTGGGTGGCCAACTTTTTTAAAAACGTTTTTCTCCTAAAAAACAAAACAAACAACTTCAAAGATATTATTAAAAAAAAAACCTAACATGTTTTTTTCCATTTTTTTTTATGTTAAATATAGGCTATAAGTAGTGAGGTGTAATGCGACCTAGACCTACCGTGCTGATATGTGTAGGCCTACTCACTGCAAGTAACCTTAAACAAGACATAATCAAAAAATCAAAAATGAATAATCACGTTTTTCTGTTATATAGAACAACAAAAAACTTCAAAACCTTAACGTCTCTATTTTGTAAAACAAAAGTCCTATTATGTTCAAAGTCATTTATATTTTAAAATAGCAATAGCGACGTTAAAGGTGTTGTAGGTGGAGTATAAAGTGAAAAAGGTTGTAGGTACTACTAAGTAGCCTACTAGGAAAGGCTAATGCATTTTTCAGGCGCGTTGTTGGATGAGCGTAATTTTTTTAAACTAAAAATCGTAAAATTGTGATTTTTATAAGCAAATAACTTTTTGATTGCGCTCAAATTTCACACGAACATATGAATCCATAAATTTAGGTTCCTGTGAAAAATCATCACAGTCGAAATAAAAGGAGCGTAGGCCTAGGTGTTAAAAAATTCGGAGAAGTTTTTTAAAATTAAAAAAAATCGTAAAATTGCGATTTTTTATGAGAAATATTTTCAATTGCGCTAAAAAAAACGATGAACAGCAAAAACCCCCCCCCCCTCCCCCCCCCCCTCCCCCCCCCCCTCTCCTTTTCTCTTCCCATCCCATCGACTAAATTGATCGGAGTGGGCAGAAAAATAAACTCTTAGTTCAGAGTTTCAAAGGTCTTCAGAAAAATTCATTCACAATTGGAGTATCGGTTTAGCCGGAATCGGTTAACAGACAGACAAAAAATAGGGCGCAAAACTAGGAAAAAAAAAACATTACGGATGTGACCCAATGTACCCCCCTAGTGAAATAGAATCTTTGCTTCGCCGCTACGCTTGCTACGCTGCTCGCGTGCTACGCTCATCCAAAAATTAAAGGAGCGTGGCTAAGCGTAAACACTCTAAACATGGTGGATGTTTCATAACAGTGAATTGTCAAGTGTCGTAGCTAACAATCTGTATTAGGTATTTCAAGTGATATTTGGGTATTTTTATGACGAAACCACAATGTAGGGCCTAAATAAATTGTTAATAATGAGTGCTTGTGTATTTATTTCTCATATGAAGTGGTGTTATGATTGTTTTTACTGGTGGAAAAAGTGTTTTAAAAACGTTGATGGACCGCACCAACCGAAAAAGACCCCCCCCCCCCCCCCCCCCCCGATTAAGACATTTTTTAACTTATTCACATCCCGTGTTGCCCAACTCTGCTTGCAGTATAAGGTGCCGAGTGTTTCTAGCGCACAGCTGTACTGGGCTGCGGTGTCCTGCACCAAAATTATTTAAGTTTCAGGGCCTGTCAACCGTTAGGTCATATGCCGGCACTCTAGCCAAGGGAGTATGGAAACGAAACACTACCATAAAGAATAATAGGCTAACATAGGCCGATGCAAATTGCCCGGTAACGATAACGGGAAGAAAGTTGAATCACATAGTTACTTACGAACGATGCCACAATAAAGCTTCCCGCAACGACACACGGGACATCACCAATTTTAAACTTTCCGTGTACGTTACCGGAACCAATCGGAATCAAGAGTAGGCCTACACGTCCTTAAAACTATTTATCAGCTGATTGATGTTTATACGCGAGTAATATGCTAAATAAATTAAATACAAATATGCAGAAAATCAAAATTAATAACACACTTAGGACCTTTCTGAATAGTGGAAAACTTAGGTCTAGGTCTCGATTTAACGGTCACGAATTACGTCATCAATCACCCAGTTTTAATCCGTGACGTCACAAGTAGATACGAATAGTCACGCACACAATCGAGGGGACTGATTGAAATCAATAAATAAGAATAAGAACGAAAGTGCAAACTAGATTCAGGTCTTGATCATGTCGGACGTTTATAACGTGTATTTACATACCGTACCAGTTCCATATCAAATTGGATCTGCTACTATTTATTGTAAAATTATTACCAACATTAATAACTTACTTGGCTAGGGCCTACTTCAACGTGATTTGGAAGTGTTTCGATCAACTCCCGAGGCGCCCAGTTCTAGAATGGGACACTAAGTGTGGTATTTCAAGAGACCAAAGATCAAGTAATGAGACCAAGCAATAAGTAATAAGAACCAAGTAAGAGACCAAGAACAGAATTCAGAAACGTTCTTTTTATTTGATTGTTCCCGTCAGGTGCGGTTGTCTCGGGCAATTGTGCCTCTCAAAAACCTAACCTCAAAATTTCCCTTCCTGAATTCTAGCCCTACCAGATACCTAGCCCTAGGCCTAGGGTACGTTCTTAAAAGTAAGCTAGTAGGGTTAAACGATATTAACCAAACAATAGGGTGTTTTCGTAATACACACCACAATTTCATAGCCTTACCTATTAAAAAACCAACCAAATTTCCGAAAAGTTTCCCCGAGTTTATTAAGCAATGGCGTATCACCAAAGTATGCTGGTTCGGCGGTCCAGATTTCAGGGTCAGGCGCAGTGCTGGCGCCTAATTTAAAATCATTACAAATACAAACCAAGTAGGCCTACAAACATAATTTTGTAGGCCTATCCAATATGATTAAATTTTGTACAACTTTTATTCTTATTATTTACTACAACTTATTTAAACTTATTTAGTATTTATTTAACATCTATATAAATGACTTATGTAACCTATTAACAAGTGGACAGATTATTATTTTTCAGGAGGACACGAGGTCTGTTCTTTTGGTCCATTCATATTTTTACACTTTGCACTTTTTTGAAGAAATAGCGTTCTTTGTCAGGTGTGTTAATTACATATTCTTCCAAAGACGTGTTCTTTGTACAGGGGTAATTACAACTTACACTTTTTGCACCTGTCTCTGTGAGGTGTAAAAGGTGTCGGGATCTATGGAAAAATTCGCACTAATTTCAAAAAAGTAACCCGGTGTATTGTGCAGTTGTTTAATAAACTAGAAGATAAAACTGGTAATAATAAAACAACATGGAATAGAATGTAAGAAAAGCACAAATTGGTTATTGAGTGAGATATCTTATGAAAGTGTTTGATAATGCATTTACTGAATGAATGAATCAAATATAGAAAAAGGGTGGGGGAATGAAAGAAAAAAAAGGAAAAAAGAAAGAAAGAAAAGAAATGAAAAAAGGTAAGAAAAAAAAAGAAATAGAAAGAGAAACAAAAACATTAAAAACGAAAAACGGAAAAGAAAAAATGATTTATTAGACGATCCCACTCAAACGAATTGATGGTTTGCCAAAAATCTAGGAACAGCAAATCAGGGAGTAATAATCAAAAAAACTTTCGGCGGAGAAACCTTCTTGTGTTCAATCCTTCATTTTTGTGTTCAAATCTGAGAACAGTTTAGCCAAAAAAATCTTGACACTTATATATAATTATATCAGATCATATAATTATTTAAAATTGTTCATGTTAAACTGATCCAGCAATGATACAGGACACTTAACTCAAGTTGCAAGCTCCATCAGTAGGCGGCAACCAGACAATCTAGGCAGAGAAAAAAAATAAAATGAAAAATACATTGTTATATCATTCATTAATCAAAAGCAATAATGAGCAAACAAATGAGAAAAGCAAAATCATAATAAAGAACTTATGAGGTAAACTAACATACACAAAAACACACAGACAATAAAACCTACAAATAAATAGTAAAAAATCAATTCTTTGCTCTTTGATTCCAAAATCATTGCTGCAATTTTAACTTTAAATTGTACATTCATAGATCAGTAAAACTGGCTTCTAAAATCATAAGAAATGAATTCAATAGGATACGACTCTGTTACAGCAAAGGACCTTCTAAATGCTGCAGAATTTAATCTAGGAACTTATTTCTATCACGATCAACAATTTTAAAAATATTGGGTTAGAACTACCTAAAAACGTTATCTTTCCATACTTTGTATGATTACCAGCACGCTACACTTCATCCTTTCCATCGTGTGAAACAATCAGGACCTGCAATTAATATTGGCTCAAGGGAAAATGAATCAAACAGATGGGTCAATCTACTCTGGAGTACAACATACTCAGTTTAGTCTTCACTGCCTAAAACCACTAAGCAATCAATCAATAAGAAGTAGCATTTATATCATTTTATTTGTTACCAAAAAATTGTTGTGGTAAATGCATGTTGGTGTAATGCTACTATTTCAAATATTTACTTAAAATGTAGTTTATGTTGTTTCTGCATCTAGTAATTAGATTTATTGAGTTGTCCTCCTTTGAAAATCAGTTTTTATTAACTGAATAGGATAGACGTTAAATAAATAATAAAAAAAAGTAAATGAAATACAGTAAATACCGTTCAATCTATTTGTTACAGACTGTTTACGGTGTAGGCCTCCATTGTTTCAATCTCCCTACCCTGACCACACAAAAGAGGACACACTTTCAAAATGCGAAGGAAAATACTACAATCAAAACGGACTAATGGCGTTTTCATTGGTATGCACTCGGCGAGTGCAGAGATTCATTGTTGTCTACCTCCACTTGAATAACATTACAAAATCTGAACCAAATGAAAAGACAAGTGGCAATCCAGTGCGACACTAGGCGCACTAGTGCGACCTGAGAGCGGCAATGGAAAACGCTCATAAATACAAAGGTATGTGCCCACCTTACCTTGGCTGAAGTAAGGATCGGTGTCAGTGGCCTAGGGCAGGCTTCCCGGGGACGGCTGGGGGATGGGTGGGATGGGGGCGGATGCCCGTAATTCAAAGGTCCACATGCAATTTTTTTATCACTTCACTTTGGTCTAAAAACGACCCACCGGCCTTCGAACTATGACCGCATTCTGAAAACGTACAATTACCGATAAACATATGCATTATGCAAAACACTTGTTCGCGTTTGTTACCGACAGGGTGCGAATTAACGACTATGCCAGGAGTGGATGGGATGCTTAGAATAGTATTTTCGTTAGCAAACCCCCCCCCCCCCCCCTCCCTCGGGCCTGGGGCGAAGCCCCAGCACTTCGGAGGCGAATTTTTTGGGTATTATTGCTCTTGAGATGGCTTTAGAAGCGATCTGATGAAAAATTTTAGGGTCATTATTGCCCTCGAGATGGCAGACAGAAGTTGATCTGAGGAAAAAATTTGCGGTATACTGCCCTCAATGATGAGTATAGAAAGCGATCTGAGGTATTAGTTTGAAAGGAATATGTGGTAAATTGACGCATTATTTATAAACGTTACGAGATAAAGTCAATTGGTATGTTATGAGATGAGATGGGTATCCAGAGGTGGGATTTAGCCATCCCTGACGGGGATACCTTTCAGTAAAACAGGAGCCACGGATGAAATTACCAGGGGGGGAATTCCCCCCTATATCCCCCCGCAATTCGCACCCTGGTTACGAGAATGAGCACTTTAGTCGGAGAATGCCGCGTAGGTTAAAAGGTTCGCACTAGACACCCATAAAGGGGATTGGATACACAAAGGCACTAGTCACTGGGACTGCGAGGGATTGGATACACAAAGACTGAGGGGCAAAAGCGGGCGAGTCCTTTCGCTTCTCGCAGCCGCCCCCCCCAGTTCCAGTATCGCCGCTAGGCCGCAGCACCGCACGTGTCAGCCTGCAAGGTGACGCGTAGGGCAGCCCGTGTACACCACAGAATCCTTGATCAATAACATGGAGTACTATTTTAAAATCCATGATCAATGCATGATCAGCTTGTCTAGGTACAGCTCTGTATCTAAAGAGCCACAGCATGCAAGGATCGGCTAAATTATTCTTCTTTTATCTTTCTTTCGTCTAAATTATTTATTATTTATTTTTTTTTTATTTATTTATTCATTTATTTATTTATTTATTTATTCAAACTGGACACAAATACAGCCATAGGCCATTTTTACATTGGTGCGTTATAAACATAATAACATCACTAACTAACTTATATAACTTAAACCAAACATTGATAACAGAGGAAAATACGAATCGAAATCCATGGAATGCATGAACATGAATCGATAGGTCATAGCAAAAAACAGAAAGAAAGAAAGAATAAAAATAAAAATTAAAAAAAATTAAAATTAAAATTAAAATTAAAATTAAAATTAAAAATTAAATAGCAAAATTAACCCTGGCTAACAAGGGGTTTTACGTTCGTTAAGAACTACGCTGGTTTGCTCAAAAATGTCTAGGGTGGGTGTGGAAAGTAAAATTGTAGGTGAAGGGTAGCCGATAGAAGAGGGAGGCGTTTGATATTTCCAGGCGAGGAATAGGTAAATGAAACAGTTGAGTCGATCTGGTTAGGCGGGAAGGGGCCATGTAGGAGAAAAAATTGATTAATGGAGGTCGACGATTCCCCATTAACGATTTTCTGAAAAAAAACTTAAAATCGGCCAGAGAAACGACCCAGACTGGTTAAGGAGCATAAATTGATCGGAGAAGACACATAATTTCAGGTTTTGAGTGGTCTGAAAGTTTTGTAACTCGATGTTTAAACAATGAAAGAAAAAAGACATACACACGATCCAACTTTTCAGATTTGACGGAGCAGACATAGCCCAAATTACAGAAAACATATAAACGACGGGTAGCACACATGCAGTGAAGTAGGATTCGAAGGCCATGACGTCACGAATTTCGGTGAAAACGGGACATCATTCCAAGAAGACGCGATTGGCCCTGAGGTGACTGTGTCAAATGATCTACAACAGTAGGTTCCCATCACAGTCACTCCCAGGTCACGCTGCTTCTCAACACGCTGTGAATCACTTCACCAACCCAATTGATAAGCCATGAGGAAGGGGGACACGACGGAGAGTTATAGACAGTATTGAACATTTCCTGGGGTTCGGGATCATTCCCAGTCGGAGCACCAGCGGTTAAACAAGTCAAGTCCGCGTTGACGCATGATTACATCACTTGCCATCCCGAATGCGTTTCATGAGGTTGCAATCGTCAGCATACACAGGAAGATCCGCAAATCCAGGAGTCAACGGAGGTCTTGCATATCATCCAGAGAGTGTGAGAGAGGGAGGGGCCCAAGGACACTT
The DNA here is from genome assembly GCA_024449915.1 of Sweltsa coloradensis. Lineage (NCBI taxonomy): Eukaryota > Metazoa > Arthropoda > Insecta > Plecoptera > Chloroperlidae > Sweltsa > Sweltsa coloradensis. Next base: position 6,877 of record JAMZAV010005323.1, on the reverse strand, counting down.
CCTTGGGGGACCCCAGAGGTCACACTGACCAACGGGATTCGAACCCCAGAGTGGACGACGCGTTGAAGACGGTTTTGAAGAAGCTGGCAATGACAGCAAAGGAAATTACCGTGAATTCCGAAGCGATGTTCGATCTTTGCAATTTAGATGCTGTGGACACCCGATCGAAAGCTTTCGCAAAATCGAGGATGCAACATCGAGTTGCTCTCCGGCTTCCACAGCAGACATTGCCTCTTGTTGTAAACAGCACTAAGTTGGTCTGACCAGGAATACCTGGTAGAAAATCGTGTTGAATTTGCGGGGACAGGTGTGGTAGTGTAAAAAAGTTAGGAGTCGCCTGGTGGAATAATTCTCTCACAATCTGGACAGAATGCGGAAAAGTGAAATAGGTCTATAGATTATTAACATGTTTCTTGTCACCTGATTTTAATATGGGGACACGTTTCGCCGTTTTCCAACAGTCCGGAAACACACAACATGAAAAAATTTTTCTTGGTGAATAAGATGGACAATGGGAAAGCTAATTGAGGTTGCAGTACTGTTGATAAAAATTGCACTAATTTTTCCAGGGCCAGTAGCACGGTGCGGAGATAGTCTTGGTAATGAAATTGCGTATTTCCCTCTCATCGTTGTAAGACAAGCGAGAGAGAAGGTACACTTCGTTTGTAGGGGAGAGATGTTATCGGATGGGTAGTAGGCGGGGAAAATTGCTGCAAAGTGGTCATGAAAAGGGCGGGTCTGTGATGTTCGTTGTCCCAGTGTTATCGTCTGAGTACACTTCGAGGGGAATTCTTTCGGATTTCCTACGTGAATTTATTAGTGGACCAGAAACCTCATTTCGGATAGACGCAGTTTCACTAGTAATTTGTCAGTGTAGTTTTGTAGCATTTCTAGACAAAACGTCTTTGCAAGTCGCTAGCATTTCATACGTGAGGCTGTGTGTGCGGAATCGAGGAATCCTTCCAAAGCTTCCAGGCTTGGTTTTTATTATACAACGCATTTCTTAGTGAGGTCAGTCATCCAGACAGGAAACTTGTTAGATTTGATTTTACGAAGAGGGTACGAATTCGGCAATAATATTATGCATCCATTCATGAATCTTTGAACTGCGTGTCTTACATCGAGTTCCTCGAATTGTTGCCAAGGAAGGGTATTCAACGCATCTGAAATACCAAGGCCAATTAGCCTTACGCCAAAAAAGGGGGTCGAGTCTCAAAGAGTAGAGTGGTGGCGCCGATGGACAATGGCAGGAGGGTGAGTGTCGTATCCAAAGATCGTGGTCAGACTGAAAAAGGTTGCAGAAATCGGCGTAAACGGTGCAGGGTCTGCTCGAAGCTCGCAACACAAGATCCAGGTGTTGCCAGGTTTCTGCTGGGGTGGGGCACAGTTGTTTGAAGTCCAAATCCGTGATGAAGTTATCACATGAACCACCTGTCACTGACGTCACTCGCATGTGCCCCGACTCAGAAGAAGACACTTAATTCCCAGGTGAAAGTCCCCGAAAAGCAATACGCGGCCGTGTGCACAGTGCTGCAAGACCGAATCAAGACACGCTTCTCGAGACGCGATTGGGCTACGAGGGGGTCTGTAGGTAACATCCAATAGAAGTTTATTACCGGGAATGAACAGTCCGGACCATACTATCTCCAGTCCCCACGATTAGGTCAGGCTAGCTCTACATGGCCACTTCGAGTTCAGCCTATCATACTCCACCTCCTCGAGAAGTTCTATCACGGCGAAAAAATGTTGAAATCCTGATGATATTGGAATTTCAGCATTGGTTACGTAGTCACACAGTTAAGTCTCCGTAAAGGCGATAACATCGTAGCACGTTAAATCATCAAATCAGTAACGCAATCGGAAATTAGTTTTAAGGCTGCAGACGTTTTGGTAGTAGGTGGTCAATGCGTTTGCGGACCAGGATTCAGTGAAAACATCGCCAGACAGTAAAATTAGATGCACGAGCAAGTGCGAAAACACTGGAGAGCGACCCCGAGCAGCCACCGCGTTGGGGGGTAAGCGAGGCCCTATGGGCAAGGCAAGCCACGAAACACTCGCGGAAAAACTAAAACTGCGTTAGAGAACAAACAAATCAACACACCGTCAAAACCATCATCGGACGCGAGATGACACCATAATTCATCTTGATACGAGACACAAGAAAATAACATGATAGAACTACCCAGAAAAGAAGATAACCAACGGAGCGCGAGGCACGCGTGACGACGGCCGGCCGCCAACATTACTATTGGGCTTTGACATAATGAGGCCATATGAGAGTCTTTTTACCACTTGAATATCACATGAGCATTTTATTTCTGCGTTTAGTCTATTTTATATATTTTCAGTTAGCTACTATATCGGCCTACATTAATTTGTGTGTGCATTTTACTCTTTTCAAATTTGTTGTAAACGGACATAAGCATTAACTATAAGGGAGATATAGATTAAGCAACCAATCCACCAACAACCGTTTCGTAGTTAATATTTAGACCGTTACATACGTAATACAACTTCGGATTTAGTCAGTACAGGCCATAGTATATACGGTTTGTACGAAAGATACATAATGTTAGGGATATTGTGGTGGCCTTCTTGTCTGTAAATCTGAATGTAAATCACCACCCGGAAACTAATTACACGGTATGGATTGGATTGGATATTGCTTAACATAATGCCTTCGGCATTAGAGGACGATAGTGGTGATAGATGAGATGAAGTCATGAAAGAAGGGTAGGAACGAAACCTTGGTACGGCACTGTAGCCTACTCCTTTCGAAAGTACACAAGGGACCTAACTGCTTACTGTTCCCATCCGAAAGGGACGTTACCTGACAGTCATATCATTAGTCATATAGGTTCCCCACTAATCCGGGTGACCTGCCGAGCAGACGTCGAGGGCGAACGAAGCCGTTACCACTACCTCTCGAACCCTGCCATCTTCTCATAACAGCGGAAACCCTTGATTTCAGGGGCAGAGCGGGCACCATATAACACTGTATTTTCTTACAGTGAACTCATATGTTCTTTCCATGCATGCATGTTGTCAATTGACACCTAGGGCGTTTAGACAGTAGAAGGTCTCATGTGGTTAGATGCAAAATATATGCTTATAACTTTTTTCCTATTGAAAGTTAATCGGCATTTCATAATTTGTTTGCCAAGTAGGGGTGGGGAATTGGAATGCATGTTATGTTTTTGCGTTGTTTGAGTGTAATATTATTTTTGCCACGTTTCAATACACGATGTTATAAAGGGTTATTTCGATTAGTAACTCTGCACTAGTATCTATGCCAACACAAAAAAATGCGGTTAACCCGATGCGACCGAAAACTTATTTGGACGGTTGGCAATTTAAAATCGTACATCGAACGATATTTGAGAGAAAATTGGTTTGTCCTTATAATGAGGTGCGACGGAAACGATGTATAAAACAATATAATAAAAATCGTCGCTCTAAAAATTAACTGTAACACCAAGCTCAGAGTTTCTACGTTTGTCACAAAAAATTTGGTTTAGGTACGTCCCGCCCAAAAATACAAATATATATTTTCCTGTTAATTTGACCTCACTATTATCTAACATTGCCGTAATTTCCTTTGATTTAAAATATCGTTTAGAAAACCGATAAAATAGCTTGAAATAGAATCGTATATCTAACTACTAGGGTTACTTGCAGCTATTAGACACTATAATCTTCTGAAGGACTATTAGTATATAATTATTGTTCTCAGACGTTTCATTCACAATGATTCAATCGATCTCATACTTAAATATGCTTTGACTGCGTGTTTTCAACGCATTGAGAAATCACATTTTTTTATTTTACGTAAACATGAACATGAAACGTGACCGTGCCGTGGAAACATGAACATGAACGTAAACAAACATGAAACGTGACCATAAACATGAACATTGAACGTAAACAAAACTATGAACGTGGACCGTAAACCATGAACATGACCGTGAGCGTGAACATGAACATGCACTTGAACATAAACGTGGGACCGCGTGAAACCGTGAACATGAACGTAAAAAATCATGAAACGTGGCCGTTAACATGAACATGAACATGAACATGAACATGAACTAACCGACTGACCGTCAACATGAACGGACAATAAACGTGAACATTGTAACTTGAACGTGAACATGAACTTGAACGTAAACATAAACTTGAACATGAACATGAAAAATTAACAAGTAAACATGATGACAAAATAAGTCTTGTAGCAGATGCTTACACTTGAACAACTGAGCGGAAGAGAAACCTAAGTGAGTGGCAGCATCGTAGTACCGCCGCTACCTGCAACGTAGGAAGATGGTCACGCCGATGAGAACCAGCAGGATTCAAGATCCAGCACTGATCGCTAGGGGAAGAGAACTAAAGTGTGTGGCAGATCGTACGTACCCGCGTACCTGCACGTAGGAAGATGATCAAGCCGATGAGAATCAGCAAGGATCAAGATCCCAGCACTGATCGCTGCATGCTTCCAACACCACCTCCTTCACTCCTGTGGAAACAAACATAGACTAGTTATTCTTTTAGTTGCATGTTGGCATTAAAACAACGATGGCTCAAAAATCTTACTTATATTCCAATATTCTAGCGCAGTGTAACCAGGAAAACTCCATGTCGTTGTTAGACGTGTGAGCGAGTCATGTGTTGAGTACCCGGAAACATTTGCATTTAAGTGATTGATGTAATATGAGGTATAAATGGATGGGGTTTTGAGTTAAGTTGGTTATAAGGCGCGTCAACTGATGGACCACAATGCGCCAATCTAGTCTATGATAGGCTAGGGAAGAAAGACCCATGCCGGATCCAGCCTAGGTAGGGGGATTGAAAAGAGAATGTCACAGGGTACCAAACACAGGCTCGCTCACTCGTCTGACAACAACTTTGGCGTTTTACTAGTTAGTTATAATTATTTTTAATATTGAGGAGTTGCAAAATAAACAAACCGTATAGTGTAACCCGCCTTCGTTTCTTGACACTTCGTTAGTGTAGAATTCAAGATTGCCCCCGGCTGTGCCGGCGGGGGCGGCAGCGCGCTCGAGGCGAATTTTTTCGGACCAGTATACTCGCAGTTTTGTCGGCAAACGGAGGGTCGATAAAAGGGCGGACCGGGCTTCTAAAGTGTCGATAAAAGGTGGTCACGAACTTTCAAATTTTAAAAATGAATTTGTCGGAAACGGGGGTTTTGTCGAAAAAAGAAGTGTCGTGAAACAAAGGGCCCTTTTATTGATACTGTTGAGGTGTTGGTGGTAATACAGGTATGTGTTATTACACTCTTAATAACGGGTACAATGTCCCGAAAACGTCTAATATTAATAAAATAATAATAAAAATAAAAAATAAAAATAATAAAAAAATAAAAATAATAATAAAATAATAATAAAAAATAATAATAATAATAAAAATAATAATAATAAAAAAATAATAAAATAAAAAAACGAAATAACAAATTTTAAAAATCACAATAAAAACAATAATCAACCCGGGGTTTTTTTAAAAAAAAAATATCTTAAAAATCTGATCTTGTTCTAGGGGCTACAAAATGAAAAGTTCTTTTTTTGTTTAATGTAGGTAATTTCCCAAGAATGTTGTACTCTTTAAAACCCTTTTCCTTTTTTCCAGCTGCTTCCCACTGCGTTGACCCAGGGGACACCGTCTTCCGTCCGCTGCCACCTACGCCCTAGAGCGCTCCTTCCGTATGGGCACCACGATTTTGGGCATCGACCCAGTTTCCCCATTTCTTTGGGTAAGCACAGTAAATCCCTTTAGTTTTTTGTATTGTTTGTATTGTCTATTGTAGTAGAAAACTCGCTATTAAACTGTCATTTTTTTGTGGAACTTTTGTTGTAATAATTGAGTACTACTCGATACAAGGAAAAAAAAATTTAACTTAAGTTCAGCTGGGTTTCCACACTTACTAATTTAGAAACAAAAATTTAAGTAAAAAATATTTCTCAATGGAAAAAGAAAATCACGCAATAAATTTAAAACAACAACTTAATTTCCTAATTGCAAAAAAACGATCTCAAAATTTCTAGTAAACCTCAATGACGTCTAATTAGGCGCGATCAAATGTCAAATTTTTTCCCGAAACAATGTTTTTTGTTTAAGTATTTCTATCGCAGTGACTGTGCCACTCAGGCAAGTTTTGAAATCCCCAGCTAACAAAACCCCAAATTTTTGACTCAATTTAGTTACAAGTTTTTCAGTATGGCCTATCACACTAAAAGGGTTTTTCTCGCGTAAAACTTCAATTTGTTATGGTAGCCTTCCTTCTTGTCATGGGGTAATACATTCAAATTTTTAAAGATGTTAACTGTACATTTTTCATCATCCCCAAAGAAAATCTAGAGAAGTTTTTCTGTGTTACATTCAGTTTTAAAAACATGTTTGGAAAAGTATCGAGTGTTGTTTTGGCTCGTTGTTTCCTTGGTTTTATTCTTGCTGGGTTTAAATTTTCGGTTTGGTCAGATTCTTTTATTCTGTCGGAAATTAAAATCGTGGGTTTCTCGTTGGGCTTGTTGTGTGGCTCGTTTGGGCTTGTTGTTAGCGTATTCTTCCAAAGCAGAAGGTTTTCCGGGGTTTTGTTCCGTAAAAATCAAAAGTTTTTTTAAATTTTTGATTTGGACTTAAGTCCATCAGTTCTTGTTTTGGAGTTTGTAAAAAGGGGACTTTGGGCCCTCCCAGCAACGAAGCCATAAAAAATTTCAAAAATTGTTCTGAATCGGGCCCTTTTGATTCTGGCTTTATTTGCGGTGTTCGCACTGTCCATCCCCCTGATTTCTATTTTCCATTAAAAAATCGATCTTTGGGTTTGGGTTTTCGCCCCCCCGTGTTGCGTCGGGGGCCCGCAGGGTTT
>JAMZAV010005322.1:0-40974 GCA_024449915.1 Sweltsa coloradensis | reverse complement strand
TTGTTGTTGCTGGGTAATTGATTTATTCCCGTTAGGCCAACAGCGTATATGCATCGTTTACGGTAAGGAGCGGGGTGTTGTTGGCCTTGGGGTAATAGATTTATTCCCGTTAGGCCAACAGCGTATATGCATCGTTTACGGTAAGGAGCGGGGTGCATATACGCTGTTGGCCTAAGGGGAATAAATCAATTACCCCAAGGCCAACAACACCCCATTCCTTACCGTAAACGATGTATATACGCTGTTGGCCTAACGGAAATAAATCAATTACCCCAAGGCCAACAACACCCCGCTCCTTACCGTAAACGATGCATATACGCTGTTGGCCTAACGGGATTAAATTAATTACCCTAACGCCAACAAACCATCTTTGTATTTTCGATAATGAAATGCAGGGTGTTGGCCTAAGGGGAATAAATCAATTCCCCTTAGGCCAACAAGTGTAACATGGTCTTTATCGACAGGTAGTAATGATGGCATAGGGGGAAAAAAAAGGTTGATGGCCTTACGGGAAGCGGCACTGTGGGACGGCTCCACCGGGTCAGGTACCTCGAGTATACGAGGGTATAATAATAATGCGCCAGGCGTCAAGACTAAAGATATTCCGCTACACCGCTTTAGAGAACGGATGTCACTTTACCGCAACTACCTGTAATTCTTCTATTAGCTAGTGGGCTGGTCGCGACGCTGGTCTATGATGACCGTGAGACTGTGAGTGTGACTGACTAATCTGTTTTTTCGGGAACTTCCAAAGATAAAATGTCGTCTTAGCTCTGTGCATTGAATATTAACTTCGCTGAAATAGCGATATTGAAAAAATGTACTTTTTGTCACTTTCGAAAAAGTGATTAAGTATTCGAAAACACTGTTATGAATTATCGCGCAATTAATGTTAAAATGCAATATTTGCTGTGAATGCGCCAAAGAAAAATCCCCTCGTAGAATATTATAATTCGAAGTTGAAAAGGAGAACTGACCCTTTGAGTGAAATTTTGTTTTATGTACATTTTTACATTTTCTAGGAGGGTGTGGCCGGTGTGCCATTTTGAACATTTTGATGAAAATAATATAATATAATAATGAATAATATCCACTTTTTAGTGCAGGTTAACTAGAGAATTATATTAAAATACACTTAAAAAATATAAATCGACTGATATCCTGTTCAGACGGTTCTTCCCCTCAGTCCAATGAATCAGGGCTAGATACACCCGGCGTCAGAAGTAAATCAAGGGGTATCCGTTGTATTTACAGTACCCAGCCCTTGATTTACTTCTGACGCCAGGGCGGGTAAGGTGGGGGAGGAGGGGGGGGGGGCGTAGAAACTCTTTTTCGAGTTGGGGGGAGGTTGCTGAGTTTTTGGGAAAAGGGACTGGTACGAGCCTCCCCAACTATAACGCCGCGGGCGAAAATTTTGAAAATCAGGTTTTTAGAGTTTGTTTGGTGCGTTCTAGAAAAAAATAAGTGGGCTGAATGCAAACCAAATTAATGGAATTTTGTACAGTAATAACTACAAACTATAAAAAAGAATTGGAATTTTGACAAGATGGACCATGTTACAAGAACCAATGTAATCATTACGCTCGCGATCACGTCGAAAAATACTGTGAAATTTTCAAAATTGCCGTTCATTACTCGTCTGACGTGGGGTGGGGGTCACGGTAAAAAGTGTGAGCGGGGGATAAATACCACCCCCAAAAAACCCCTTTCTACGCGCCTGGGCGGGGGTTGGGGGTGGGGGGCGGCATCACCCTCGAGCCCGGGCACAGTGTTCGCCTCCTGCCACCAACCAGTAAGTTATCATAGTAAAAAAAAAAAAAGTGCTCTTATGGGGGGAACTATAGTATAGCCCCCCTTTGATTTTGCAGGGGGGCAAACCTAAGCTCCGACGCCACTGCCTGTGCCAGGGACAGCCAATATTAACACAACGCAAAATTTACCTATGAATTTTGAATAGCATATTTCAGAAAACCCTACCCAAAATCGGAAGTGACAATACTGTGAGAAGTTTTGATTGTGTTGAGACTTGAGGCAGTCAGTCGTAGTATTGCATCGCGTTGCGATATCCTTGTCCTGTCCTGTACCACGCCATGCGTGCTGTTGCGATATCCTTGTCCTGTCCTGTACCATGCCATGCGTGCTGTGACTTGCTTGCTCGAGCCAAAGAAGCGAGGGTTAGGCTGCAGCTGTTTGACGCCACCCGTCACTGCAACCATGCTTGCAGGTTCCAGCAGGGCTTTCCGGAGTCAAGTGGACAGTTTTCGACAGATTCCTTCCCCGTTCCGTTCCCACGGCTAAACAGATGTGCTTGCACGCTTCTCATTTCCAGTTCCGTCCCAGAGCCTGGCAGGGGGTGCTGGGGTGCGATCGCACCCCGGGCTTTTGACATTCCGGGCCCCATGTGGAACATTTGTACACACTACTCTCAGTTTCAGACAAAATATATATGATTGTATATTTGTTTACTGCGAAAAAGAGTTGCCGAACAAAATACATTAGATAATATTAACGATGACTCATGGGGTGCCTTAGCCAGCTCTTCAAAAGAGAATGGTTGTTCAGTGTTCTCATTTTTCAGTTTTCAGTAGGATTTAGTGACTATCATGTATAGCTAATTGACTTTCTCGCCGCCGCGCTACGAGAAGAAATTTCGATGTGATTGCAAGTATTTTGGTTTTGGTTTGCCAGTTCCAACTATAGCAAGGGATGGCGTTGGGTGGTGGGGGGGGGGGGGGGGGGGGAGCCGGCGCCGGCGGGGGGATGTAGAAGTAGTACCGTGAATCGTCTCATTACAGGTTACAGCTTACGCTTACACATTATTATTGTAAAGTTATGCATGATTCAATCAAAATGTCCAGTGTACACTCATCCCCCAAGCTCCCATTTTGCGTGTGTCAATTTGGTTGTAAGGCTTCCTCAAATATAATTTTCAAGAGATTTGAATTGCGAGATCGGGTAGTGTTACTTAGTTGGCACCTGTTAATCGCGTCCTAAAATAGCGTTTTAGGCCATAAAATATAAATAACCACCCAAAAAAATTTCGCCTTTGGCGAAATTGCCTTCGGCGTCTGGGGCTTCGCCCCAGACCCCTTCTTTACTACGCGGCATCATACGGGCCCTACTACATACATACCAGCATCCCGGGCCTTTTCGACCCAGTCCGCGCCTGTATGTTAATGTATTGTAACCTAGAAAGTAGTCTTATTATCTGTGCTAGTTGCCTAGTAGAGATAATGCTTAGTTCTTCTTCTTCGGGGAGGAGACAAGAGTCTTGTGACCCTCTCCCTATATATAGTAAATGTGACAGATTATATAATATATTAATATAAAAAATGTAATTTACATACATGCATATTACGTAAAATACATTTTTCATCCAGTTTTGCATAAACAGTAGTTACTGAGTAAAGTGAGCAAATTATATTCAGCAATACATTTATTACTGGCAGTGGCAGTGGTTTAAAGGCCCAGTCTTGTCTTGAAGTCGTAACAACTGTTTTCTTCCATGTACTGTTCTACGTACGTACAAAAAAGAATGTTCAAAATCGCTTGAACGAAATCGGATTTATTTACATTTGAACCGGGGCGCGCTAAGACTAAGTCCGTCATTCAAATGATACTACGAGAAGGTAAAACTAGGGGGGGGGGGGGGGGGTTCTTCCACCGACCTCATCGCAGCACTCACGTTTATGTATGTTTGACATCATTTTAATTTTGTGATTATCCGTCAATACGTTCTCTCTTGCAAAAAACGGTATTTATTGAAGGTTTCTATGAGAAAATATTTTGCACATTAGGAATAAAAACGTGACAAATTTTAATTGACACACAATTAGGAGAAGTAAATGGTGGCTAGCAACTGACGGGGGGGGGGGGGGGGGGCTGGATACGCCACTGTCTATAAGCTGTGACTCATTTTTGCTAGTAAGTAACTTTTTAGACGTATATATTCATTCAAAGTACTTTTCACTTTTTAGTTACATTTTCACAAGGAACTATAAATTTTAGAACAAAATACTAGATATTAGCCTGTAGTCAACAGAATACAGATAATACCTTAACATGAGTAGCACTGAATTTGAATCATTGATTAGTACACACCCGACCGAGTTGAATTCATACTTATTCCCCTGGGGAGGGCACACAACGTATCCTACTATTGTATGTACTGTTTTGTGACTGCGATGAATCAAGGGTTTTGAGCACTGTTTTCTAGTTGTGTTTCTGTTGTGTGGGCCCTAATTTCTTCTGGAATTAGGCCCAGATCACCAGTGAGTTGTCATTTGTCAGGTATCCATTAAACTAGGCGTAATTATTATTAATTTATAGATTAATGACGTCCCGTACTCAGCACGTTTCCAAGAGTTAGGGATCAATCATAAAATTCTCACGTATTTCGGTGCTTTAAACTTTTTGACTGAATCAAAACATCGCAAGCTCTTATATCTAAAAATCCGTAAAAATCCCACTTTCTCCTTAGCAGAAATATGAATATATGCAAAAATAAATTGTTGATATATTTATGATAATTTGCGGGTATTGAGTGCGGGGGGGGGGGGCACTAATCAGTCCTGGGGAGGCAGCCTGAATCCTACAACGTGAACGTGATTGATTGGTATTTCCGAGGGTATTTCCATGGATGGAGCCGAGTTTCAGCTTAAAATAAAAAATAAAAAAAATAAATTTTATTTAGAGTCTGCCCACTCAGTTATATAACTGATTTTCAGTGGGGGACTTTAAATCAAAGCGACCAAGCCAACCCTGCAGGCCCCGACGCAATCGACGAGTGAGCGATAACCAACCAAAGATCGATATTTTTAATAGGAAATATAGCAATCAGTGGTGTGGACAGTGCGAACACCCGCGAATCAACGCCAGAATCAACAAGGCCGATTCAGAACAACTCTGAAATTTATTATGTGCTTCGTTGCTAGGACGGCTCCAAAGTCACCGTTTACAAACTCCTAAGACAAGAACTGATGGACTTAAGTCCAAATCAGAAGTTAAAAAACTTCTGACTTTAGCGGGAATCGAACCCTGGACCTTCTGCATTGGAAGCAGATACGCTAACAACAAGACCAACGAGCCACACAACAAGACCAACGAGCCACACTACAAGACCAACGAGCCACACCTACCACACCTTCCTAGTTTAGCCAGACGTGTTCGCATCTGCGAGACGCGGTCAGCAACAAGATACTCTCAGGGCTGTACAAACATCGGCTGGCTCACGGCGGTCGATCACACGCCTTGTGTAGGTCGATCTTCAAGAAACAAGCCATGCACGGACAAGGATAGTAGGGTAGATGTGTTCTAATATCCTTGAACTTGATGCACAGAGATGAAGAAGGCAGAGGCAAACTAACAAACAACAATGATGTTTTGTTTTGAACGAACTGATGATGTTTTGTTTTGAACGAACTGATCAGTTTTGTGTGGAATAGTAACTGTTGTACAGTAGGTCCAGGGTTCGATTCCCGTAATTAATATATTGTATTAAAGGGTGACAGGTACTCACGTACTATGGGGCAGATGCTCTATCTGTCTCTCGCATTTATTTTTAATATTACATGTCAAATTGTTGTACACAAATAAATGCAAATATTAATAAAAAAAAGGAAAAAAAAAAAAAGTTTTTTAACTTCTGATTTGGACTTAAGTCCATCAGTTCTTGTCTTAGGAGTTTGTAAACGGTGACTTTAGAGCCGTCTTAGCAACGAAGCACATAATAAATTCAAAGTTGTTCTGAATCGGCCTTGTTGATTCTGGCGTTGATCCGTGGGTGTTCGCACTGTCCATACCACTGATTGCTATATTTCCTATTAAAAATATCGATCTTTGGTTGGTTATCGCTCACTTGTCGATTGCGTCGGGGCCTACAGGGTTGGCTTGGTCGCTTTGATTTACTGTCCCCCACTGAAAATCAGTTATATAACTGAGTAGGTAGACTCTAAATCCAATTTATTTATTTATTTATTTATTTATTTATTTATTTATTTATTTATTGTTCTTTAGGCAGGCTGCAAATAAATACACATTATGCATTTTCATAAAACTTATGAATATTCTCTGTTTCTTGTGACAATAGCATTGTCTTGGAGGCCAAGCCATCGTAAATGTAATATTTAGCTCTTTCCGTGTGGTGTGAACTGTGAACAGTTGTTGATATCCATAATTCATGACAAAACGATTGCATGAGCCATGCGCGACTCCGCATTATAATCATGCTCACACAGATGGGTTTATTTACATAGAACTGCAGTGGGTAGGTACGTGAAGTTAGCCCCTTACATGCGAACATGTCATATTTTACATCGTATATTATTTGTGAATCGTATTGTGCACGCACGCACGTATTTTATTTCGTTTGTGCACAAGCGATGTTGCAGTGGGAGTGTGGGGTTGCTAGCTTCACAGGAAGTTAGCCCCCCCACCCCCCTCAAGCCGAAATTTTGTGCATCATTAATGCAGTTCGTGCACGCATTCATGTCGTCTGTTCACAAACGATGTAGGTAGTTACTATTGAAGAAATTTCCGGCAGGGCTACCTACACGTGATTCTAGCCCCCCCTTCGCGCCCCCTTGCATCGTTTCTGCACGTATTTATATCTTTTTTCACAGACGGGGCAGCTTCACATAAAGATAACATCCCCTCCCCCAGAATTATATTTAATAGCGGCCACGTCGTTTGTGCACAAACGATTCAGGTGTAAAAATGTCGACCAGGGGGCGAACTTTACGTGAAGCTATTATAAGCTACCATCCCCCCCGAACTTTCTTCAATTGCTACTAACATCGTAACAGACGAAATTAATGCGGGGGGGGGGGGGGTAGAAGTCCTAAAGCGTTTTTAAATGTGCTGAAACAGTGTAGATTATGAGAGTTCTCTGCGTGTTTAGGTCGTGTCAAAATTAAACATTGAGTATGGTTACCAATGACCAATTTTCACCTGAGCAATTAAGATAAAGATTTGTTTGGTTTGGGTGTTTAATCATCAATTTAAAAAAATCGATATTGCACGACGTCCATGTTTTTCCACACAACAAGCTGCTAATTGGTTCATAATTGCAAACAGATCTTATTATCAAGCGTTAACTTGGTTCTCTGAATTAAACGATCTTCGGTTGACTTCTTGTCGTATATCTGGTAAATAATGTCATCTCCATCAATATGGAGGCAATGATGCATCACGTGCATAAAGTAAGACATTGTATTGTTCGGACATACATTGTTGTCTGTAGGGAAAAACAAATAACGTTCGTAAATTTTGTGCTATTTAGACCGGGCGGGACACAATGAGTATAACATATGGAATAGATAAGGTAGTGATAACCTCCTTTCGAGGGAAAACCCTGCCGCGCCAGTACTGGTACGCTATCATGCGATTTAAACATACACATTTGATTTAATGAGTTTTAGAGATTTTTGAGGAAAAATAAGGAATTTACAGAAACATACAAGACAGTGGACACTAGTGTAATCGTGTAAACAACAATTACAACAGTTATTACAGTGATGCAGGCGCGAAGGAACGTTTTAGAAGTTGGGGGGGGGGGGGGGGGCAACTGCATTAGCAGAATTTGTGTGCAGCAGCTGGAGGCGACTTTTTTTCACCATACTACAGTTATTTCGTCATGTTTTAACTGCACTCGGACTCTGTAAACGATGTTTGACAGCAACTATCTGCGATCTAAAATCTACGAAAATGAACGTGAAGTGGCCCATTGAAATTTCATACTAATTTTTTTATGTAATGACGAAGCTACAGGCAAACATATTGCTTTCACAAAGGTGACTGTCGAATTGTACAAGTGTGTGTGCATATTTACTACGGTAATTCTGGGATTAATATTTAGCTCACGTTAGTTTTGCCCCCCCCCCCCCCCATGATATGTAATGTAACAAAGCTAAATGTGAAATAATAATATATTGCAACAATAATGTGTAGTTGTGCAGTTGTGCCAACCAGGTAGCTCCCTTGAAGTAGTAGTATTCATAATTATTTAGCACTAAACGGAGCCTATTAATTAACTTCACTTTATAGAGACTAATTCAACTCATCAGTTGTGTAACTTGAACTATTTCAAAACCAGTTAATAATAAAAAGCTTCAAGTAAGAAGATACAATAAACATTAGAATTCCTGGAAATGGACACTAACTTGCCGCCTAGACTGTACCCAGCTGACATTGGAAAATCGATATTTTTGTAAAACGAAGACGAAAGACATGAGATAGAAAGAGAGAGGAGAGCGCATCGTCCGAGCACTGGTATCTTGCCGGAGGCTACGTTTTCGTTTTCATTCTTTATCTAACTCGTAAGTATAACTCATTCATGGGCGTCCACAGGGGGGGGGAGGGGGAATAAGGGGGCAGTTGCCACCCTTGCAATGTGACGAGAACCAATTTATAATGCAAAGTAAAGTCAAATCAAAGTCAAGTCAATAGTGAAAAGATGGCAATTATTTACGTCAAGGGCACTTCATCTTTCCAAATCTCTGTAAAATCCGCCTTGAGAATAAAATATTGCGACTTTTTTGTTGTTGAAATAAGCAATTATTGAAATCTAAATTGGTATTTTTTCAAACTTAGGTAGCAAAATTATTTGAAGTCACAAAATGGCAACAATATTTTATTTTAAACTTGGACACTTCATCTTTCCTGTCAATTCAAAATAATACCTCGGATCGCTGTAAAACACGCCTTGAAGGCAAAATTGTACTCCCCCGTTACGAAAAATCCTGTGGTCGCCCATTATAATAATAAACCGAAAACGAACTTGGAAGAAGCAGTAGCGTACGGGGGGGGGGGGGGGGGCGGTTTTGGAAAGCAAGTACAAGGTTTGTTTCAAAGTTCCAGCCGTTACGATAATTGGCTTTACAACGAAATAATTTATGTATGAATAAAAACGCAGTTCAGTTTTATTCTTATATTAGTACATATTGAGTTTTCATTATTTATAAACAAAATCAATGCAAAATAATGACAGAGAAAATGAGCTATCTTCTTGGAAGTGAAAGAATATTTCAAAGAAATTA
The DNA here is from genome assembly GCA_024449915.1 of Sweltsa coloradensis. Lineage (NCBI taxonomy): Eukaryota > Metazoa > Arthropoda > Insecta > Plecoptera > Chloroperlidae > Sweltsa > Sweltsa coloradensis. The sequence goes on along the minus strand of JAMZAV010005322.1, from coordinate 31,939 downwards.
CTATTTATCAGAGTGGATATTTTGAAGTAAAACATATCCTGTCACACCCTATGCAGGTGACAGAATACTGGGACATTTCCCCATCACCCTCAGATTGCAAACCGGTAAAAATACGTAATTTCTCATTTTAATGAACGTCTCGGTACGGTACACCGCAGTCGCAGTGGCGTAACTCAAAATGGCGGGGCCCGTATGCAAGCTGGAATTCGGGGCCCCTACTTCCGGGACAAAGTATGAAGCCCCTGCCGGCGGAGTCATTTTCGCTGTAGGCTAACAAAAATGTAGGCTACATTATAATATTTGATGGCCTAAACGCATTTCAAGGCGACTTTGTATCCCAAATGGCAGTGAAATGTAAAGTCGAAATAGCCCATTTTTGTTAGACCTAATACCGGGTGGTGGTCGCGGGGGCCGTAAGCACCGCTTACCTTGCACCATAGGGAGTTACGCCTTGTACCGGACCGGTACTGAACTGAACTGGCACCTGCACTGAAAATGTATGCGGATTTAGTTTTGATTGCAAGACACGAAACTGGGTTTGGGCATCCTTTCCAAGCCTCGCGCAACAGGTTGCGACACGTGACTTCCCCTCTCTCCCCTCTTCTATTGCTCTGCCCAGCGGGCCACGCGGTGCCACAGTCCCCTCCGCAGTCAGTTCCAACCGAGCACTCATTGTCTGAAGACGTCGATACCAAGCTAGCTAGTCGCCGCATCGTTGTGTGGTGAACATCATCGAACATTCTCAACGATGAAGACAGAAGTAGTTGTTCTACGTTCTACACCCACAGAAACATTACGCGACAGAAAACATCTCTACAAGTGCAAGAACATGGAGAAGTTCGATCTACTGCTGCCGTGTTCTGTGGTCGTTCAACTACGCATCGCGCAAACAGTCAAGTTTTCGTCTGGTGAGCCTACACGTAGCAATGGACTCGTGCCGTGAACGCGTATGGACAGTGATTTACAACGTATTGACTTCAACCTGTACAAGATTCAAGATTGCTGTGAGTACCGGTGAGTACCGAAGATTCGTTTGTTTGTCGTGAAAATCATGGTTGGCCCACGCCGCCCGCATTCGACTTCGCCAACGCCTCAGAACACTCCAGACGGTGACGTCACTATCTGCGCGCGCTGTTGCCGGCTCGACACTCCACACGGGCTGCACACGTAGAGTTGCTGCTTCGCAAATGAAGACTGCTTGCTGTACGCCTGGTTTTGTGTAGGCTTCCCAGTTACAACCACGATCAAGATTCAAGATAACAAGATTGCTAATATCGTCCTAATCGTCTAATCCACAATAAGTCTGCTCCCGTTTAAAATCCATTATTTTTCGCTTCAATATTTACTTCAAGATCCCGTTCTGATTCGCTTCAAGATGGCTGCCTCAATATTATTGGGGGTAGCCCGCCACCACAATAAGTCTGCTCCAGTTCAAGATCCCCCTCCCCATACGCTTGTGGCTGGTTCTGACCAGCACAGGCCTGTCCACCCCTTGTCCCCCCGCGTCATCCCTTACGTCCCTCCCTTTGTCTCGATTAGCCAAGTTGCATAAATATGAGACATTAAGCAATATCCAATCAATCAAAAAATCCCGTACTGATTCGCTTCAAGATGGCTGCCTCAATATTATTGGGGGTAGCCCGCCACCACAATAAGTCTGCTACAATTCAAGATCCCCCTCCCCATACGCTTGAGGCTGGTTCTGCCCAGCACAGGCCTGTCCACCCCTTGTCCCCCGCGTCATCCCTTACGTCCCCCCCTTTCTTCTCGATTAGCCAAGTTGCATAAATGAGACGTTAAGCAATACCCAAATCAATCAAAAAATCCCGTTCTGATTTGTTTCAAGATGGCTGCCTCAATATTATTGGGGTGCCCGCCACCACTACAAAAAGTCGTGCTACAGTTCAAGATCCCCCCCCCATACGCTTGTGGCTGGTTCTGACCAGCACAGGCCTGTCCACACCCTGTCCCCCGCGTCATCCCTTACGTCCCTCCTTCGTCTCGATTAGCCATGTTGCATAAAAATGAGACGTTAAGCAATATCCAATCAATAAAAAATCCCGTACTGATTTGCTTCAAGATGGCTCCTCATATTATTGGGGGTTGCCCGCCCACTACAATAAGACTGCTTCCAGTTCAAGACCCCTCCCCATACGCTTGTGGCTGGTTCTGACCAGCACAGGCCTGTCCACCCCATGTCCCCCGCGTCATCCCTTACGTTCCCTCCCTTTGTCTCGATTAGCCAAGTTGCATAAATATGAGACATTAAGCAATATCCAATCAATCAAAAGATCCCGTACTAATTTGCTTCAAGATGGCTGCCTCAATATTATTGGGGGTAGCCCGCAACCACAATAAGTCTGCTTCAGTTCAAGATCCCCCTCCCCATACGCTTGTGGCTGGTTCTGACCAGCACAGGCCTGTCCACCCCTTGTCCCCCCGCGTCATCCCTTACGTCCCTCCCTTCGTCTCGTTTAGCCAGTTGCATAAATATAAGACTTTAAAGCAATTCCAATCATCAAAAAACCCCGTACTGATTTGCTTCAAGATGGCTGCCTCAATATATTGGGGTTAGCCCCCCTCCCTTACTAGTCTGCTCCAGTTCAAGATCCTTTTTTTCCCCGCTGCAATATTTACTTCAAGATCCCGTACTGATTCGCTTCAAGATGGCTGCCTTAATAATTATTGAGGATAGCCCGCCCCCACAATTCGACTGCTCAAGTGAAAGATCCATTATATTTTACTACATTATTGCTGCTCTTTGCGCCTTGAGAACGTTTTGTATTCTTTTCCTAAAAATAATCAACTTCAATATCTTGAACCACATCGTAGTAAAAACACTGATCAGAGAATACTTTTTCTGATATGGTTATAAAACTATGAACATCTATACTGATTGCTTCTTGAGGACGCTTCTATTTTAGCTTCTTCCTACAAGGGTTTGTTGGGTTCTGTCCCAAACAATTGTTGTCGGGTTATGTCCAAAACAACTGTGATGGGTTCAAATCAAATGAAGTTGGTTGTGTTGGTTTTCTTATCCAATGGAGCCAAGAAGCCAAATGGCTTCAAACCTACAAAGCGTTTATTGTTGGTCCCAATGAAGCCTTTAATTTAATTTCTATCCCCAATATTATGATTGAGTAAGTGTTGGTCCTTATTGTCATGACGGGACATCAAAGTCCAACTCGCAACTTTCTCGTGGTTTGGCCCCTGATTAGGGGAGTTTCACTTCCTGAAACTAATGGCGAGCTGTGGGTCGTCTTCGGGGAACTTTCCCCTTCCTTTTGACTACCTCCCCGACGGCGACGACAATGACAACACAGACGGATGACACAGACTGAGACGACCACGACGTGAAGGAACCTCTGCCCTCCCTATACGCTTGTGGCTGGTTCTGATCAGCACAGGCCTGTCCACCCCTTGTCCCCTCGCGTCATCCCTTACGTCCCTCCCTTCGTCTCGATTAGCCTAGTTGCATAAATATAAGACGTTAAGCAATATTTAATTATTATTCAAACAAAATTATTGTCATGACGTAGGGTGTTAGCCCACCTACTACAACACACGAACACGTCATCCCTCTAATAGACTCAGCTTTAAGTTGAACCTTGCTGTGCATAGAGTGCATGCAAAACTTCTGGCATCGATATGACTAATCATGCATGTGATCAGAGTGTCCTCTCTGTGTGAGATGGTACTTCCTCTTGAACCCTCTTGAACTTCTTGGGGCAGATAGCGCACTCGAAGACACGTTCCTGTCGCGGGTGGGTCCTTTAGTGGTTAGTTTCTCAGTGAACCTCGCCTAACAAAACGTCGCAGTTCAAGGAACTATCGTCACTGTCTATGGTCATGTTCCTTGCAGTCGTGGTTTTCTTCTCCTCCCTCCTTTCAATTGTCTCCTACAGTAGCTCATTTTGCCTGGTTGCCGTTATCTTAACCTTGTTCTTATGCTCTTCAAGAGAATTACATTATTTTTCCCTTTTGCGGCGCACAGACGGCAAGTGAAGTGTTTCACTTGAGTATGCGTCTGCAATGCATCGTTAGAGTAAGGTTGCTCCTGTGTTTGCGTCCGTATATGCCTCGAAAGGTTCGGCTTTAAGTTGAACCTAGGTGTGCATAGAGTGCATGCAAAACTTCTGGCATCGATATGACTTATCATGTGATCAGAGTGGCCTTTCTGTGTAAAGAACCGTGCCCCACAGTCTGGCTTGCTATACGTAATTGTTTTGTCTCCAGTATGTGTCCGGGTATGAGCGGTGAGTTGGTACTTCCTTTTGAACGAACTCCTTTTGAACCTTGGTGTGCATAGAGTGCATGCAAAACTTCTTGGCATCGATATGACTTATCATGTGATTAGAGTGGCCTTTCTGTGTGAGATGGTACTTTCTCTTGAACCCTCTTGAACTTCTTGGGGCAGATAGTGCACTCGAAGACATATTCCTGTCGCGGGTGGGTCCTTAAGTGGTTAGTTTCTCAGTGAACCTCGCCTAACAGACGTCACAGTTGAAGGAACTATCGTCACTGTCAATTGTCAGTTTCCTTGCAGAAGTGGCTTTCTTATCCTCTCTCCGTTTCTACTATCGCCTGCAGTAGCTCATTTTTCATGGTTGCCGTTATCTTAACCTTGTTCTAATGCTCTTTAAAAGAATTACATTATTTTTCCCTTTTGCGGCACACAGACGTCAAGTGAAGTGTTTCACTTTGAGTATGCGTCTTTAATGCATCGTAAGAGTAAGGCCCTTTCTATCCCAATCCGTATCTTCGAAACGCACTGTCACGTCTACGATGTATGCTATCTTAGCTGTTGTTAGGAACACTATGTCCGGCTTCAATACCCCAGGTCCGTCGACCCAGACCTGTTTTTTGAATCCGATCACCGTGTTATCTCTTGACAAGACCTGCTGGAGAACTGTGTCTCTGGCGCGGTTATGTCTATTACATACTTGTATCTTTGAGAATACTCATTCTCCAAGGACGCATCGTCTCGATTAGCCAAAGTGCATAAATATGAGACGTTAAGCAATATTCAATCAATCAACCCCAGGACGTGGCCCAGTGTTTCGATTTTGTCGCTCAGTACTCCGCATCTGCGGCATGCGACGTCGGATCCTTAGCGACCAGAATGGTATAAAGTTATTCGGGTAGGCGTCATGTTCCCCGCATGAGTAGTGCGTTAATCTTTCGATTGTCACCCAGTAACTTTTGGTCATGACAACGGATACAACTGTTTCCGATGCTGTCCCTTCGGAAACTCCCAACTCCCTTGCCATGGCTCAGCATGTTTTCCCAGCTTTTTCTCTGGTACTGTTTGTTTCTCCTTTAGGAGGTTCAGTTCTGGTTTGGATATTGGCCAGGACACTTGTAGCTTGCCGGGGGCGGAGCGTCCTCTCAGGAAGAATCCTGATTTTTGTAAGAAGCTGTGACCCTTCTTATCATGGTCGGCATAGATGTCGCTAATGCCTTTAAGTCTGCTCCTCTCAACCATCCTAGCCAGTTCGTGAATTCCTAGGCCTCCATCCTTTACCTTCGCTTATAGTAAACCATTGGGTGTAGAGTCGGGCAAGTGTAGGATTTGTTTAATCGCGTTCCTCAAGAACCCGTCAGTCCCCTCGATGTTACTGATGGACTCGTGGCCCATAGTCGGCGAGTATAGGAATTGAGGCTCCATATACTGCTGCCATATGTGGACCTTTTGACAGGGCTTGAGTTTTGCTTTCTCTAGTCTCTTTACTGCCTCTTGCATGGTCTTTGAGCTCTCTACACTCTCTAAACCCGCGAAGGATGTCCAACCCATTCCTAGGTACTTATTACCGTTGGACTCATTAAGTTGCTCAACTTCCGTCTTTTTCAGGATGATTCTCGGCTGGCCAACGTACCATGTTCCTTTCCCCGAGCAAATTTGGTGCACTTTGCATTTAGCAATATCTAGTGTCATTCCAAGATTGCCCAGGAAGAGGTCGAGCAGTTGTAATTGCTCGTGCCCTCCGTCTGCGGTCGCGGCCGTGAGCACTACATCGTCTGCGAAGGCTAACACAGAGATCTCCTCATCATCGTTTTTGACGCCGAGTCCCAGGGTTTCAATGGCCGCTAGAATTAGGTCCATGATACAGTTAAATATCAGGAGGCTTAGCCGGTCTCCCTGCTTCACTCCCCTTTTTATCTCAATATTTACTGTTTGTTCTCCGCATTTGATGGCTGTTGTAATGCCATCGTACATCCTAGATATTGTTTGGATATAGTATTGACGCCCAGACCCTTGAACTCTAGAGCACGCTCTATTGCCCAGTGAGGAATGGTGTCGAATGCTTTGGAGATGTCAGTTTGTATGATCGTACACCTCCTTTCCTTCTCCGCATGACTCACGACGCTGTCCAACAAGGCTATGTTTCGATAAAATCCGTTGTCCGAGGTAAAACCTCTTTGGCTCGAGTGGAATGTTGTTAGGGATTGCAGTTTCTGGTCGAGGATACTAGAATATATGCGGCCTAGCAGCGGGTAATAGGCCGCCAGTTCTTAGCCTGGTTCAGGTCTTTGTCCGGTTTCGGGATAAGGGTTGTACGATTTCTTTTCCAGCTCCAGCGACACACAAAGAAATACCGACAAACTTTGGTTTGAAGCCAATGGTCTTACACAATCGTGACCTCTAGTGCATTGTAAGCAATCTCTTCTTCTAGCAAATTCATAGGTTTTTCCACTGAGATACCTGTTTGATGTTTGACTTTAATTAGAATGTCAGTCCCCAGCTAGGCTTCTGGTGCCTTATTTACTGGCACACTGCGCCCCCTTTTTCCGGTAGTCTGGCTCGTCGTCGTATAACTGTTCCCTTCCCTTTGACTACCTCCCCGATGGTGAGGACATGACAACACTGACGGACGATGACACAGACGGAGACGACCACGACGTGGGGGAACTCCTGCCCTCCCCATATGCTTGTGGCTGGTTCTGACCAGCACAGGCCTGTCCACCCCTTTGTCCACCCGCGTCATGCCTTACGTCCCTCCCTTCGTCTCAATTAGCCAAGTTGCATAAATATGAGACGTTAAGCAATATCTAATCTAAAAATCCTGTAGTCTGGATTAAGTTTTGTTTCTCGCACAGCAATTATTCATAGTCGGAATTGCTTAATTTAATTTCCTCAGTGTTTTCATTAGTCCAATCTGGTCGTTCAAAGTCCTTGTTGACAAAAATCTTTCGTCCCCCTCGACGTTTGTTAAATAATATATAATTCTAGTAGTGTACATTTGCAGTCTCTGCCACTTATCAAATGATGGATGAATTTCCATTGCAGTTGAGGCAGGTTGAATTTAAGATAGTACATGTTTATTTAATATCTTGAGGCCTCTGACCAGTTATTACGCACACTAGGTAATTGGTGGAAATCCTTAACAATCAATATGCCAAATAAGCCTTTTGGTTCCATAAATTGAGATCAATACCTAGCTGTGAGGCATGATTGAACAACAATCTCGGAAACAATCATTTTAGAAAAGAATGCCTGAAAAATTGACAGGGGCTCTTTATATAAATTATTGTCTAGTTTTGTGGGCAATGATCAACTCTGCGACACCCACCTTGTTATCCTCGGCCCTCTTCTAATCTCGCGCCTCCTTTGCTATTAGTTGCGGGCACTTGGATCTTGCCCTTTTCTGCGTCCCTGGGACTTGAGGCAGTTGCCTGTGTGGAGACAGGCCCTCCATGGTCACCTCCACCTCCTCGGCACCTCCATGTTGTCATGGTCCATCAGTATCAAATCCATGTCCAGGTCGTCGTCCGTTGCGAGTTAAGCCAGGTTAGGGGGGTTTGGTTTCTGTTTGTTCATATTTGTTCCTACGAGAACGGACGAAATAAAGGTCGACCACGGCAGAGCGCCACTGGCCCCATCTGAAAGACTGCTTCTTCTTCTTCTCTTGTCGATCTGCCTTCTTCAATATACTGCAACAGAGCATGTGCATTGCAATCAACCAGAGTGCTTTGTAAGAAATGGTTGGCTTTTCTTGGATTGTGAATGTTTGATTTCGAAAGCATTTGTGACGTCACCATTGCATACCCCATGGTTGTCATCTGAAACAAATGCCCTTTCTCTCCCAATCCGTATCTTCGAAACGCACTGTCACGTCTACGATGTATGCAATCTAAGCTGTTGTTAGTAACACTATGTCCGGCTTCAATACCCCAGGTCCGTCGACCCAGACCTATTCTTTGAATCCGATCACCGTTTCATCTCTTGACGAGACCTGCTGGAGAACTGTGTCTCTGGCACGGGTTTGTCTATTGCATACTCGTTTCTTTGAGAATACGCATTCTCTAAGGACGTGGCCCAGAGTTTCGATTTTGTCGCTAAGTACTCGGCATCTGCGGCATGCGACGTCGGATCCTTTGCAACTGGAATGGTATAAAGTTACTCGGGTTGTCGTCATGTTCGCCTGCATGAGTAGTGCATTAATCTTTCGATTGTCACGTCAGTAACTTTTGCTCATTGCAACGGATCCAACTGTTTCCGATGCTGTCCCCTCGGAAGCTCCCAACTCCCTTGCCATGTCTCAGCATGTTTTCCCAGCTTTGTCTCTGGTACTCTGTTTGTTTCTCCTTAAGGAGGTTAAGTTCAGGTTTGGATATCGGCCAGGACACTTGTAGCTTGGCGGCGAGGGAGCTTCCTCTCAGGAAGAATCCTGATTTTTGTAAGAAGCTGTGACCCTTCTTATCATGGTTGGCATAGATGTCGCTAATGCCTTTAAGTCTGCTCCTCTCAACCATCCTAGCCAGTTCGTGAATTCCTAGGCCTCCATCCTTTACCTTCGCGTAGAGTAGACCATTGGGTGTAGAGTCTGGCAAGTGTAGGATTCGTTTAATCGCGTTCCTAAAGAACCCGTCAGTCCTCTCGATGTTACTGATTGACTCGTGGCTGGCCATACTGCTGCCATATGTGGACCTTTTGACAGGGCTTGAGTTTTGCTTTCTCTAGTCTCTTTACTGCCTCTTGCATGGTCTTTGAGCTCTCTACACCCTCTAAACCCGCAAAGGATGTCCAACCAATTCCTAGGTTCTTATTACCGTCAGACTCATTAAGTTGCTCAACTTCAGTCTCTCTCAGGATGATTTTCGGCTGGCCAACGTACCATGTTCCTCTCCCCGAGCACATTTGGTGCACTTTGCATTTAGCAATATCTAGTGTCATTCCAAGATCGCCCAGGAAGAGGTCGAGCAGTTGTAATTGCTCGTCTGCTCGTCGCGGCCGTGAGCACTTCATCGTCTGCGAAGGCTAAAGGCGGCCTCACACGCTAGGACATGTTCTAGAACATGCTCTAGAACCGAGCTTTTAATTGCTTGTCTGAGTGTGTGGGGGGGTAGATTCTTGCTCATGAGCAGGCTCAACCTCGGCTCGACCACCCACCCTAGGTTTTTTAAAGTTCTGAATATTTACAAAGAACGCCGCGCACGACGGGGCACCTAATTAGTTAGCAGGGTCGCATCGGCGTCAAAATGTGCATGGCGAAACGATGGCCAGTCCTAAAAGTGTGTCACAACATGTCCGACCAACGTGGATATTCCCGGGAATTCATTGAAGATGTCATTAATTTGTATAGACAGTTTCCATGACTTTAGAAAATTAAATCTAAAGAATATACTAGTAATCGCGATGCGCGAAATTCCACGTTCATCTAACTCGTGTTATAAGATTATACTTGCGCACGCTAATCTGTATTTGGATAAACCAGGAGCTATGTTCCCGGGACACAAACTAAACTGCAGAGTGACCTATGTGGGCGTCGATCCCGCCAAAATGCGGCAGTCACCAGTCAGGTTGGGGTCATCTTTACTTGAGCTTGTCCTTGCGTGTGGGAGGGTCGGGAGCTTGGCTCAAGTGCGGCTCACGAGCCTGCTCTACAGCAAGTCGTTGTCTGAGGTAAAACCTCTTTGGCTCGAGTGGAATGTTATGGGGATTGCAGTTTCTGGTCGAGGATACCAGAATATATGCGGCCTAGCAGCGAGCCTATAGTTATAGGCCGCCAGTTCTTAGTCTGGTTCAGGTCTTTGTCCAGTTTCGGGATTAGGGTTGTACGATTCGTCTTCCAGCTCTTCGGATAGATCCCCAGGATGTCAATGAGGGTGAATATCTTGAAAAGACCGTCCACGGCACCAGGGATTCCCAGGTGGTGCCGCTTGAGCTGGTTCGGATCGGGTGCGTTTTCCGCTTTGTGTCGCGGATGCGATCGAACACTTCCCTTCGAGAGATTTGTGCGATCTCGCGCACCTCGGCCTCCGGGTCTTCCCCAAAATACTTCAGTCCCTCACTAGACGTATCCCGACCCGCGCCCCAGAGACTCGAGTAGAGTTCTCTGACGTCTTCCGCAGGCGGAGTTACCTTATCCTCCGTAAGCTGGACCGTCTGGTTGCCGATGATGTGGCTGGCAAGGGTTTTGGGCGCGGCTTTGTACAGCTCTTGAGTAATTGCATATTCCGTATGTTTGCGTTCTGCTCTGTTAAGCCGGCCTCTTTTCCCCTTCCTTTTGTTATTGGGTTTCTTCCCTTGACCTCCCTTTGCCATGTCTCCCATGCGCTTATTGGCCTGGTGGTCTTTCCTCTGGGGGTGTGTCCGCTTCGGTTCCTCATCGAGCGTGCAGATTTCCCTTAGGACGTCGGCGAACCGTTCGATCAGGCCTTCGGCCTTTGGTATTAGTGGTTGGAGGTCATCAGTGAGACAGCTTAGCAGGGTAAGGTCTAGATCTTGAATGAGCACCAGTCTCTGGGCATCTAGATCCATGCTTTCTAGCTCCTCGTTCCTGACGGCCTCGCGGACTTTTTCCCTTATCGGAGCTCGACCTACCGGTGGCTTGGCATTATTCAGCTCGGATCGCTTTCGCTTTTTGAGCTTACTGGGGCTCTGGCCGGGAAGGGTGGTTCAGGTTCTACGCCTTTGGTCATTGAGAGATGGAAGTCTCGCGGTGCGTTCGACGAGTTTTTCCAAGTATGGAGCGTAGTGTGTGCTACTTCTTAAGTCTGAACTAGACGAACTGTCACTTTTGTCGGGCTTTGAGATAGACACCCGCAGCTCACGACGTTTTAGGTGTAGTAGCCGTTGCTCTATCAGGTTTCTACGCCCTCTTGTGCTGGCTACTTCCCTGCGTTCCAGTGTGCCATTTCCAAGGGGTGTCCTTGGAGACAACAGGACCGTGTAAGGATTTCTCAGAGAGTACTCTGCTTGATGGGTCGTCTCACTTACACTTTTGGCCCCCACTTCAGAAACTGATGTTGTTTCAGAACTTGGTGGTGTGATTTTCGGGTCATCGTCTTTCTCAGTGGGGGTCGATTCCTCCGAGTCTGACTGCCTAATGGTCACTTTACTCGCCGTCTTTGTCCGTGACTCGTCCTCCGAGGTGGAAAGTTCCCTTTCGGAGGAGACCTCAGACTCGAACGTTGAGTGTCTTGCGTTCAAATTGATTCCTGAGAGCTGTTTTTCAATTTCGTCCTTTGGCAGGCAGGTTAAGCCGACAGCTCTCCGTTTGTCGCTTATTTGTTTACTAATCTGTTCTTCGATGAGTTTGTTGATGTTCCACTTGTCATGGAATCTTATTGACAAGCGGTACAAACTTTGGATCTCGTCCTGTCTCCAGGATTTCGGTTCAGGACGTTTTTTGCTCTTGTTAGGGTTCAAGGAATCTAAACCATCAGGTGCCCTGCTCTGCTCACTTCGCGCAGCGACCACCTTAGCGTGGTGTGCCTTGTTGAAGTGCTTAGCTAGGCCCCGCCCAGCCTCGTGTCTAAGAACCGAGTACACTCCGGGCCATTGTAGGAGTGGTTTCGTCCTATGCAGTGTGCGGCGTGCGAGGCAACCTCATGGATGCTCGCATGGTCCCCACCGCACTTTCTGCATCTCCATTTAGTTCCGAGCAATCATGCTCCCGACCCTGATGTACCTGATAGTCCCACCCACTGGTAAGTAATCTCATCTCGTTACTAATACTTTACTCAAAAGTTCATTCTGTCAACGGATCTCAATGGTTGCCGGTACTTCAGGTACTTGAACTGCCTCGGCGGACCATTGCTTAGAGCTGCTCCACACAGTTTGCACATGCAAAGGTGCCTGCATGGGAAACAGGCATCGGTTCTCCTAGCCCCCAGACAAATGCAGCATGTTTGATTAGGGCATTTGCATTGGGCTTCCATTCCATGCCCAGTAACGGGAAGATAAATATCACAACAAAGTTATCTTAACGCATCTGTTCTGCCCTAAGTTTTATCCATTTCAAGTAGGTCCCTGGCACTAATAAATAGCATATAAGCATCTACTATACAACTGCAGTTTGTTTCAATGAAACTATTTAATGCTCCATAAATACATTGTATTTTTGTTTCACAAAAATTGAATTGTAATTGTATCAGCCTTTGCCTCAAGTTGAGGTCGTTATTATAGCAGCCTTTGTAATTATAACAGCATTGTTAAGTTTAATAATAATAATAATGGGCACCCATCGATTCGAGAGAAAATACAGTATACCAGGGATATATTTTTGGGTTTGGGATATGACCTAGTTGGTGTGACTTTGGATATCCCGGAGGCCATTACGAGATCGGATCGGGAATTGGATGGGAGATGGGACGGAACACGGGACATGGGTCATATCGCAAACCGATTAATATCCTTGGTACTTGGTACTTGGACCTGTTTTTGCCAGTCTTTGAGAGTGTATCCGAATTCGTCGTCTACATCGCTTCAAGCGTGAGAGATGACGTGGCGGTCTCTGAGACTAGCCCTGTAAAGGTCGTCGAAGACGCGGGTTTTTGTAGGGTTGGGTGCAGATGACCAAACCCTTGACATTTCAACAGCAGGACCAACCGTTGACAATTATATCGGTTGTTCAACAGATGAACTTCCATTCGTGATTTCAACAGCGGGGGCATCACCGGTTGACGAGTATATCGGTTGTTCAACAGATGAACTTCCATTCGTGAAGAAACGTAAAAAGAAAGACGGATATCAAGGAAGTCTTGTGTGGAGACGATGAACGTCAACCGAGGATGGTTTCATAAGTCTGCAGTGCACAAGACTCAGGACCAACGTAGAGATACTGCATAGCTATCAGAGAGGGCCTTTGCTGGCTTAGAGATGCCATCATCATTTTTAGATATCATTATTATTACGAAATGTTTACGGGCGACGATTTTTAAGGGGAAATGTCACAACTCTAATTTTGGGACAGAGAGCAGACCACAGATGGGACGAGTTAGAGGTGTCGAGTCACTCGAACGAGAGTGTCAAGGTCGCCTTCTTTAAGCAATCGGGCGATTTCGTTAACGTAGGCCCTGTGCGTGAAGCGCGTGTCACGTATGAGCAGTTGATAGGCGTCTGCATGCAAAAGATGGGGACCGATGTGGCGGGAGTACTGCACTAGATGTGATATGGGGTCGTAAATCGACATATTTTGATTTTTATTATTTATTATTTATTTGCAACAGGCAATGTAGCCCACTAGTACAAATTTAATAGAGAAGGGTGGAGGGGCAACCCGGTACCGGCACATAGCCTACTCCTACCGAAAAGTACCAAGGGGACTAACGGCTTTCCGTCCCATCCGAAAGGACGGTGTAACTTTTGACAGTCATATAGGTTCCTCCGCTAGCCCGGGACTGCCTGAGCAGACGGTGCCATGGAGAACGAAGCTGTCACACAAGCTTACGAACCGGGAGTGTCTCGGGCTTGTTGAAATTGCCGTAGCCGGCTATTTGTTTCACGAGGACCTGTTTTTGCCAGTCTTTGGGAGTGTATCCGTATTCGTCGTCTACATCGCCTCTAGCGTGAGAGATGACGCGGCGGTCTCTGAGATTAGCCCTGTAAAGGTCGTCGTGGCCGCGGTTTGTTGTAGGGTTGGGCGCAGATGACCAAACCCTTGACATTTCTACAGCGGTGGCATCACTGGTTAACGCAGTTGGTTGTATTTCGACGGCGGGGACTTTACTGGATGACGCAGTAGGTTGTATTTCGGAGGCAGGGGCCTCACTGGTTGGCACAGTAGGTTGTTTGTCGAAGACGGGGGTAACAGTTGACGGGATGTCTTCAGTTCGGAAATGACGAAATGAGTGAGCGTGTTTGAGTCGTTTGAATTGGTTACTGGCGTCGAACCGTTGCGAGATTGTCGCTCACCGCTATGTACATGGCGAGCGTATGAAGATAGGAGTATTCGACTGCTGTCAAGTATTTATCGCAGAACTCTTTGTGTTGTTGTCCCGATTTTGTATTAATTTTGGGTAGAGATTCATACACCTCTCTTGAGTCGGGAAAACTGAGGAAATCAAGTTTGTACTTGACTGCGGGTTCGTCTGCGTCGTACATACAGAATCCTGGTGTGCCAGAGCTAGCTGTATTTCGAAGGTGACTTTCATGTGTTACCGCTTGCTGGTAATCGGGTGATAGTTGGGGATTTTGACAATCAGGATTGGGTACGACTGCTATGTACTTGGTTAGATTAGCGAATTATTTGTTACTTTTTACCATTTGTTCGGTGAGTGGCAGAGGATCATCACCGTCGATATCCTCACCGTCGGAAGACGGAAGACGAGTCCAGATAGTCATCCTCAGAGGCTGGTTGATCAAACCTCAGCAACTTCGGAAGGTCGAGATCCTCTGGATGAGCTGCGGCAGAGGTTGTCGACGTGGTTTTGTCCCTACGCTTCGGGCCGATGATGGGAGATGTACCTCGTGCGCGATCGTCCGTGGAAGCGGAAGAGGACGCGTCCTTTGAAGGAGGCTCTTCGCTCGCGGGGGTGGACCCGACTTCCATTGCCAGTTTTGCCTTCTTGGCTGGATTGGTCACGCCAGGAGGTGGAGAACTCATGTCGGTATTTTCTTTGTGTGTCGCAGCCCCGGACGAGTCGCCCGACGTCGGGAGCGCAGCCGAGACAGTGGTGGCAAGTTGTTGGGCGGGGCGAGGCGAGACAGCGGTGGCAAGTTGTTGGGCGGGGCGAGGCGAGACAGCGGTTTGTTGTTTGACATGACGAGCCGCATTATTATCTTCGAGGTTCCCGTTTCGTGATCGATTCTTTGGCGATTTGGATCTGTTGAAGCTATGGTGTGCATTACCGGATGGACCGGGCGCAGACAAGTCAGTGGACAGTGATGGACTTCGACTGTTGTGTTTGTCGCCCGACGTCGGAGAAGCCAAGACAGTAGTGGTCAGTTATTGGGCGGGCGCAGACGAGACGGTGGTATGTTGTTTGACATTAAGAGCTGCATTATCTTCGAGGTTCCTCTTTTTCGATCGATGATTCTTGGGCGATTTAGATCTGTCGAAGCTATGGTGTGGATTGCCGGATGGACCGGGCGCAGACGAGTCGGGGGACAATGATGGAGTTCGACTGTTGTTTGTCGACGAACGTCGGAGGCGAAGCCAAGACAGTGGTGGCCGGTTGTTGTGCGGGCGCAGACGAGACAGTGGTACCGGTATGTTGTTTGACATGACGAGCAGGATTATCTTGGTGGTTCCTCTTTTTCGATCGATGATTCTTGGGCGATTTAGATCTGTTGAAGCTATGGTGTGCATTGCCGGGTGGACCGGGCGCAGACAAGTCAGGGGACAGTGATGGCTTGGACTGTTGTGTTTGTCGCGCGGCATCGGCGGAGTAGCTAAGACAGTGGTGGTCAGTTATTGGGCGGGCGCAGACGAGACGGTGGTATGTTGTTTGACATTACGAGCTGCATTTTCTTCGAGGTTCCTCTTTTTCGATCGATGATTCTTGGGCGATTTAGATTTGTTGAAGCTATGGTGTGCATTGCCGGATGGACCGGGCGCAGACAAGTCAGAGGAAGGTGATGTTAACGGTTTGTCTTGTGTGCGTTTTATCCTCGGCCTCTTGGTGGCGACGATGCCGTCTGGCGTGTCCAACACGCCACACGCCGGCAGAACTAAGTGTCTTGATTTGCTGTGGTGGCATCATTTTTTTAGGCATGACTGTCTCCTTCTCCCTCTGTGACTTTTTTCTTGTCTTGGGTTCTCGTGTTACCCATGGTATCAACTGATGATCTGCGATGATGATCTGCACGGCAAACGCTCCGCCCATTCCTTGTCAAACACTGATTTGCGAGCGGATTTATATTAAAGTGTTTCTAAGACGAATGCATAGCTAAATGCACCCGACCGCCTAAAACTACTCACAATGTATTATGTTAAGAAATGACTCTGCACAAAATAAATAAACAAAATAAGATCACATGTCGGCGATCACACCACGGCGCAAGGATGCTAGCCTACCTACGCACGTGGAATATAATATCACTTCACTAACTAGCACGTTGTAATTCGTTATATAGATAAACGTTACATTGAGCGTGTTTATCTAGAGTGTTGCGTTTTTATTATGTATAAACTTTACAACAGACTCCGCGCTGAAGTGACGGCACAGTAGGTCAGCCATGTCAGAAGTTCCAGAGCAGAGGCACGCAATCTGTCTTGTTTTCAGACAGGTTGATAATTTGTCCCATGGTTGCAACATATTAAGCTTCTTACTCGTGATTAATTCCGGTGCCTGCATGGGAAACAGGCATCGGTCCTTCTTGCCCCCATGACAAATGCAGCCTGTTTGATAAGGGCGTTTTCACTAGGTTTCCATTCCATGCCTATTTAACGCCAAGATAATTATCATAACAAAGTTATCTTATTTCTTTACTACTACTTTACTGTCTCAAAAGTTCATTCTGTTTACGCATCTCAATGGTTGCCGGTACTTAGGGCACTTGAACTGCCTCGGCGTACCATTGCTTAGAGCTGCTCCACGCAGTTTGCACATGCATAGGAGCCTGCATGGGAAACTGACATCGGTTCTCCTAGCCCCATGACAAATGCAGCATGTTTAATAAGGGCGTTTTCACTAGGTTTCCATTCCATGCCTATTTAACGTAAAGATAAATAACATAACAAAGTTATCTTATCTTGTTACTTCTACTTTACTGTCACAAAAGTTAATTCTGTCAACGGATCTCAATGGTTGCCGGTACTTCGGGCACTTGAACTGCCTCGGCGGACCATTGCTTAGAGCTGCTCCACACAGTTTGCACATGCATAGGTGCCAGCACGGGAAACAGGCCTCGGTTCCGCTTGCCCCCAGACAAATGCAGCATGTTTGATTAGGGCATTGACATTGGGCTTCCATTCCATGCCTGGTAAAGGGAAGATAAATATCATAACAAAGTTATCTTATCTTGTTACTACTACTTTACTGTCACAAAAGTTAATTCTGTTAACGGATCTCAATGGTTGCCAGTACTTAGGGCACTTGAACTGCCTCGGCGTACCATTGCTTAGAGCTGCTCCACACAGTTTGCACATGCATAGGTGCCAGCATGGGAAACAGGCATCGGTTCCGCTTGCCCCCAGACAAATGCAGCATGTTTGATTAGGGTATTGGCATTGCGGTTTCCATTCCAATTTCTGGTAGAGTCAAGATAATTATCATAACAAAGTTATCTTATTTCTTTACTACTACTTTACTGTCTCAAAAGTTCATTCTGTTTACGCATCTCAATGGTTGCCGGTACTTAGGGCACTTGAACTGCCTCAGCGGACCATTGCTTAGAGCCGTCCACACAGGGTCCACATGCACAGGTGCCAGCATGGGAAACAGGCATTGGTTCTCCTAGCCCCAGACAAATGCAGCATGTTTGATAAGGGCGTTTTCACAAGGTTTCCATTCCATGCCTATTTAACGTAAAGATAAATATCATAACAAAGTTATCTTATCTTGTTACCACTACTTCACTGTCTCAAAAGTTAATTCTGTCAAAGGATCTCAATGGTTGCTGGTACTTTGGGCACTTGAACTGCCTCGGCGGACCATTGCTTAGAGCTGCTCCACACGGTGTGCACATGCACAGGTGCCAGAATGGGAAACAGGCATCGGTTCTCCTTGCCCCAGACAAATGCAGCATGTTTGATTAGGGCATTTGCATTGTTCTTCCATTCCATGCCTAGGTTACGTTAAGATTAATATCATAACAAAGTTATCTCATCTCGTTACCACTACTTTACTGTCACAAAAGTTAATTCTGTTAATGGATCTCAATGGTTGCCGGTACTTGGGGCACTTGAGCTGCCTCAGCGGACCATTGCTTAGAGCTGCTCCGCACGGTGTGCACATGCATAGGAGCCTGCATGGGAAACAGGCCTCGGTCCTTCTTGCCCCCAGACAAATGCAGCATGTTTGATTAGGGCATTTGCATTTGGCTTCCATTCCATGCCCAGTAACGGGAAGATAAATATGGCAACAAAGTTATCTTAAGGCTATTCCACCGCGTTTTTCTATTTTCTAAAATATGCTACCAAGTCAAAATATAGTGATTGGCTTTGAAACATGGCTATTTTAGAAAATCAAAAATATTTTTTTCAAATTTTTCTAAACCAGTACACGGCCAATATAGCAACCTCAAAATAATTTCCAACTTCAATTCGCCAAGGCACACCATTCAACGTAGGCTGTTGTGTTTTTTGTGACATTAATTTTCAACTGTTTTTCTATGGACTGACTGAGAGAAAACAGATTTATTTTAACAATTGTCTTTCCTGCGAATTTTTTCGTTTGGCGGTATTTTTTACCGATTTGTACCGCCAAACGAAAAACCTTCTTGACTTAAATTCTTTCTCCTCCCCTCGACGTTTGTTAAATAATATATACTAATTTTAGTAGTGTGCATCTCTGCCACTTATTATATGATGGATGAATTTCCATTGCAGTTGAGGCAGGTTGAATTTAAGATAGTGCATGTTTATTTAATATCATGAGGCTTCCAACCAGTTATTACGCACACTTGGTTATTGGTGGAAATTCTTAACAATCAATATGCCAAATAAGCCATTTGGTTCCATTACTGTCATATTGAGATCAATACCCAGCTTCAGTGGCGTAGCTACGCCTTGAACGGGCCCGGGTGCAAACTGGACACGACGGGCCCACCCCATTTTTTGTTAACACGCACAAAACGGTACACAAGATGATTGTTAAGAATTAGCTTTTGTACTCGACCTCATTTGAAGTTTTTCTTACGGGCTTTTTTTTCTCTGCAAATACATTTATAATGCCATTGACGTCCATTGCTCTGGCCTCGTGGTTTTCAATTGACAATATTGACAAGACAGGAAGTCTTTCTTCAGTCATTGTACTACGCAAATACGTTTTATTTAATTAGTTTGAGTTTCGAAAATGATCGTTCCGCACTTGCCATGGTGACTTGTAATGTGAGGAATAGCATTAAAGCTGTGCATAGGCCCTACATCAGGAAAACTTGAAGAAAGAGCAGCTTTGTGTACCATTAACAGTGTTGCAAGTTCCATTCTGAAGTTGTTTTTAAAATCTCTGTTTTTAAACATGATCGGAAAGCAAGTAACTGCCCGGGAAACTTAGATGAAATGTTGGTAGTGTACTTCGAAACGAGTGTCGTAGCAGCTGCATATAGTTCATCGTCGTTCATGGATTTGAATGATTGTGGAAGAATAGCAAGGAAATTGTTCAAGACGTCGTTCATGCCAGAAAATCTCTTCTTTAATTGGCTTGTCACCACATCGAGACTTGCGTAGAAACAATAAGGCCTAACTTTGAAGCTCATTTCAGCATTTTGTCAATTGCTGGTCTACACAAAGCTTATCAACATGCTGATTTAATTTTGTATGCATTTTTCTTCAAATCGAGCTGGTATCCTCATTTATCACACATTGTACCCCTCTACATTCTTCAAAACTGTTCCTTAGAGGTGACAGTGTGTCATATGCATTTTTTTAGAAGTGTTGAAGCCATGCTTAGATCTTGATTGGAAGATTGCAACAGTTTCGAAACCGCGTTGACTGTTTCAAGAATTTTTGTTTGAACAACCAACAACAACACAAGTTCAAAATTTTCAAAGTTATTTTTTTAATGACAATGCTTCTCTGCGTCTTTGTCAATGAGTTGGAAATAAATTTGAAATGGTAGCCTCAATAATTTTGCATCAATAGAAATTTGTAACTATCAGGTTAAAACCATACATACATGGAGTTGGAGAGAGGGCCCGGGCCCCTCCGGGGCGCGGGCCCGAGTGCAACTGCACCCTCTGCCACCCGATAGCTACGCCGCTGCCCAGCTGTGAGGCATGATTGAACAACAATCTCGGAAACAAACATTATAGAAAAGAATGCCTGAAAAATTGACAGGGCTCTTTATATAAATTATTGTCTAGTTTTGTGGGCAATGATCAACTCTGCGACACGCACGCGCGCCTCCATTGCAATTTGTTGCGGGCCCTTGGATCTTGCCCTTATCTGCGTCCCTGAGACTTGTAGCAGTTGCCTGGGTGGCCCTCCATGGTGACCTCCACCTCCTCGGCACCTCCATGTCGTCCAGGTCCATCAGTATCAAATCCATGTCCAGGTCGTCGTCGGTTGCGAGTTACGCAAGGTCAGGGGATTTAGTTTCTGTTTTCTCATTTTTGTTCCCACAAGAACAGACAAACTAAAGGTCAACCACAGCAGAGCTCCGTTACCGCGGCAAGGCATTTGTACACATCAGGGGCACCAGTTACCGACGGAAAACCCACACCCCAACTCCATCGCCAGTGCACCCCAACCCTTTCGGACTTCTAGTTTCCCGAGACCGTCAAGCATTGAGGTCACTGAAGCACCTGCCACAACTCTTGAGACACCCACCTTGTTATCCTCGGCCCTCTTCTGATCTTGCGCCTCCATGGCCAGTAGTTGTGGGCTCTTGGATCTCGCCTTCCTTATCCGGGTTTCGGGGACTTGTAGCAGGTGGTGACGGACCCTCCATGATCACCTCCACCTCCTCGGCCACCTCCATGTCGGGGTCCGTTATTAGTGTCAAGTCCATATCCAGGTCGTCATCCGTCATTTATTTTGTTTTTATTACTGGCGACAGGTATCAAACAAGGATCCAAATCAGAGTCACCCTTTACGTATGAGCTTGCCGATGATGTTAATACAACACTGTATCTACCTTGTCTAGCAGTGAAAGTTGTTATTAAGCTCCCCCAAGGCCTTGGCCTGTGTTTCCCGCTCGAGGCGCACCCACTCTATCTGGCGTTGTTTGCGCAGTTCCTGAAACAGAAACACGGAGACACGATTGTGGCACACACCTTGTCATCACCATAAATATATTTATCTCTTTCGTTATTGTAAGTTTTGTAATTATTGGCATTGAAACTCACAAAATAAGATACCACTCACCCTGGCCCTTTAGCATGGCATCCAAGCGACGCCCGGGTCACCTTCTGCGGCACCAAGCGTTCTTTGAAAATTTTAATGTGTAAACGTTTAACTTCATTATAAAATTCACACGTTCAGCACCCGTAAATACGCAATCTTTATCTTTTAGATGGTGATCTAAATTATACTTATTTGAATAAATTTTACCACACAATGGGCACATTGATGGGCTCTCACAATCGTACTTCTGGTGGCTGGTAAGATGAGATTTGTTTATGAAAGATTTGGAGCACGTTACACAAAGGTCAACCACGGCAGAGCGCTGTTACAGCGGCATGGCTTTTGTGCACACCAGGGGCGCCCGGTACTGAAGAAAAACCCACCCCCACCCCCAACCCTCGCGGCGCCACACGCACGCCAACCTATTTTAGTCAAGTCGACAAGATGTTAAATGTCAGGGTTTAGTGATTGAAACGTTAGATTTTGACCACACACATGCACACTGCACTGTTCATGCTTATTAAGGTAAACAAGCAGCATTTGCAATTGTTTTTCTGGTGTCTTTTCATGTTAGATGTCGTAATTTCTTTTGTGCAAAGCTCGCACTTTACTTTCTCACTTTCCGGGTTCCTGTTTCCTGTAACATCAAACATTTATCCTCTTACTATACGAGTTAATAAAAAACTAGTTGAAGTTGTAGACTAACTGGTCACACGAGAACAGACGAACTAAAGGTCAACCACGGCAGAGCGACATTACCGCGGCATGGCATTTTAACACGTCAGGGGCACTAGGTACTGACGGAAAACCCACACCCACTCCCCAACCCGTTCCCCGACGACACAGACGGAGACGACCACGACGTGGGGGAACCCCTGCCCTCCCCATATGCTTGTGGCTGGTTCTGACCAGCACAGGCCTGTCCACCCCTTGTCCCCCCGCGTCATCCCTTACGTCCCTCCCTTCGTCTCGATTAGCCAAGTTGCATAAATATGAGACGTAAAGCAATATCCAAAAACCCAACCCCATTGCCTGTGCATGCCAACCCTTTCGGACTTTTGGTTTCCCGAGACCGTCGAGCATTGAGGTCACTGAAGCACCTGCCACAACTCTTGAGACACCCACCTTGTTATCCTCGGCCCTCTTCTGATCTTGCGCCTCCATGGCCAGTAGTTGTGGGCTCTTGGATCTCGCCTTCCTTTCCGGGTCTCGGGGACTTGAAGCAGGTGGTGACAGGCCCTCCATGATCATTGATCACCTCCTCTGCCACCTCCATGTCGGGGTCCATTATTAGTGTCAAGTCCATATCCAGGTGGTCATCCGTCAATTGTTTTTGTTTTTATTACTGGTGGCAGGTTACTTACCAGGATCTCTTGAATCATAGTCACCCTTGACTTATGAGCTTGCCAGTGATAATAATACATCACTGTATCTACCTTGTCAAGCAGTAAAAGTTGTTTATTAAGCTCCCCCAAGGCCTTGGCCTGTGTTTCCCGCTCGAGGCGCACCCACTCTATCTGGCGTTGTTTGCGCAGTTCCTGAAACAGAAACACGGAGACACGATTGTGGCACACACCTTGTCATCACCATAAATTTATTTATCTCTTTCGTTATTGTAAGTTCTGTAATTATTGGCATTAAAACTCACAAAATGAGATATCACTCACCCTGGCTCTTTAGCATGGCATCCAAGCAACGCCCGGGTCACCTTCTGCGGCACCAAGCGTTCTTTGAAAATTTTAATGTGTTCACGTTTAACTTCATTATAAAAATCACACATTCAGCACCCGTAGAAAAGCAATCTTTCTCTTTTAGATGGTGATCTAAATTATACTTATTTGAATAAATTTTACCACACTATATGCACATTGATGGTCTCTCACAATCGTATTTCTGGTGGCTGGTCAGATGAGATTTGTTAATGAAAGATTTGGAGCACGTTACACATTTGTATTTCTTGCCTGTGGCATTCTGTAGGGAGGCTTGTGTATCGGTTTCGCGCTCCATGTAAAATATGAGACGTTAGGCAATATCCAATCAATCAATCAATGTATCGATTTTATGATTCACCATGCTCGTACAACCGAACGCATCTTTGGAATCAATAAATAATTCCGTGTGCTGCTTGGCCTTCTTCTTGTCTCGCTCCTCCATTGCGAGTTCTTGGATCTTGAGCGTTTTCTGGACTGCTGCGGTTCATGCAGCAGGTGTTGCCTGGGTGGAGACAGGCCCTCCATCACCACCTCCACTTCCTCGGCCTCCTCCATGTTGGGGTCCGCCACCGTCATTTGCTCCCACGCCATCTTCATGTCCGTCCGTTGTGCATCCATATTCAGGTCGTCGTCCGTTGTGAGTTTAGCCAGGTCAGGGGTTTTGGTTTTTAATGGTTTCATAACTGGTCCCACGAGAACGGACGAACTAAAGGTCAACAACGGCAGAGCGCCGTTACCGCAGCAAGGCATTTGTGCACATCAGGGGGGCCCGGTACTGAAGGAAAACCCACACCACCTCCAACCCTCGCGGCGCCACATGCACGCCACCCTTTTTTAGGGCTAAGATGTAGGCCTACTAATCACTAAGCAACATGGCAAGGTTCAAATGTACTTGAACATGAGTAGAATATAGCATACTGTTAAACCACGCAATACCTAGGTATTGATAACTAACTTCATTGCTACCACATAAGGCAACTCTCATAATAAAACAAAACAGTCGATAAGATGTTAAATGTCGGGGTTTAGTGACGGAAACGTGAGATTTTGACCACACACGTGCACACAATGTTCATGCTTATTTTAGTAAACGTGCAGCATTTGAGGCGAGTATTTTTTGAGTAGGTATTACAGTGTGGTATTTATCTCTACAATGGAGTTTGAATCAAGTGAAATTGATATTGGTACCTTCTCTTGCTTAACTTGATTAATTGGGTGGCGTTTTCCATAATGGAAATTTGTATTGATCTTGCGACTACTTTCTTGTAGGAAATATAAATTATTGTCTAGTTTTGTGGGCAATGATCAACTCTGCAACACCCATCTTGTTATCCTCGGCCCTCTTCTGATCTCGCGCCTCCATTGCTATTTGTTGCGGGCTTTTGGATCTTGCCCTTTTCTGCGTCCCTGAGACTTGTAGCAGTAACTTGCCTGGGTGGAGACAGGCCCTCCATGGCGACCTCCACCTCCTCGGCCACCTCCAGATCGAGGTCCGTTGTGAGTTTTGCCAGGTCAGGGGTTTTGGATTGGATCATAACTGGTCCCACGAGAACACATGAACTAAAGGTTTACCACGGCAGAGCGCCGTTACCGCGGCAAGGCTATATACACACCAGGGGCACCAGGTACTGATGGAAAACCCACACCCACCCCCCCAACACTCAACCCCCAACCCTCGCGGCGCCACATGCACGTTAACCCTTTTTAGTAAAATCGAGAAGATGTTAAATGTCGGGGTTTAGTGACGGAAACGTGAGATTTTGACCACACACGTGCAACTGCACTAATCATGCTTATTTTGGTAAACGTGCAGCATTTGGAGCGAGTGTTTTTTGAGTAGGTGTTACAGTGTTGTATTTATCTCTAAAATGGGAGTTTGAACCCAAGTTTATAATGGTAAGCCTAAATATGTTTCACAACACACCAAGTTTATAATGGTAAGCCTAAATATGTTTCACAACACACCAAGTTTATAGTGGTAAGCCTTAATATGTTTCACAACACATTAAGTTTATAATGGTAAGCCTAAATATGTTTCACAACACACCAAGTTTATAGTGGTAAGCCTTAATATGTTTCACAACAAACCAAGTTTATAGTGATAAGCCTAAACCCCCCAAATACAAATGCACACTGCACTGTTAATGCTTATTTTGGTAAATGCGCTGCATTTGGAGCGAGTGTTTTTTTAGTAGGCTTGATTGAGTGGCATTTTCCACAAAGGAAATTTGTATTGATCATGCGACTACTTTCTACTTGTAGGAAATATAAGTTATTGTCTAGTTTTGTGGGCAATGATCAACTCTGCGACACCCATCTTGTTATCCTTGGCTCTCTTCTGATCTTGCGCTTCCATTGCTATTAGTTGCGGGCTCTTGGATCTTGCCCTTTTCCGCGTCTCTGGACTTGAGGCAGTTGCCTGTGTGGAGACAGGCCCTCCATGGTGACCACCTCCTTGGCACCTCCATGTCGTCGAGGTCCATCAGTATCAAATCCATGTCCAGGTCGTCGTCTGTTGTGAGTTTAGCCAGGTCAGGGGGGTTTGGTTTCTGTTTTTTTCATTTTTGTTCCCACGAGAACGGACAAAATAAATGTCAACAACGGCAGAGCGTTTGGCTTTGTATAAGCATGCATAAGTTTGGTTTTGCCACTTGACAAATGTTCTCGTGATGTCCGCAAAAGCGACTAATTAAAAGGTTTACTATTGCTGTAGAAGTGCAATGCAAAAGTGCACAAATACATGAGCAAAATACATAATTAAACATAGTGGGAATGAAAATGTCCCATTTCTGTAGTTAGTTATCAATCGTATCCATTGTATTGTAGAAAAAAAAAACTCTTGTTTTGTTAATAAGTTAAGAGATAAAAAATTGAATTACAAATATATAATATATTCATATAAAAGTTAAAAAACAAACACAGATTTGCAATTCATTTACGTTTGAAGTTCAATGGAATAATGAAAAGAAATTGTGTGTGAATGATAAACCGACACTAACACAAACACACAGAATCGAAGGTTTACTCCTTAGAACAAAGGTGCAGAGTGAAACAACACTTATAATATAGACCAACAAGTAAGTGCAACATGGCTAACCTTGGGTTTCTGTTTTTCCTTAGTCTTCGCTAGTGCTCCCTTGCGGCAATTTTAGGACCGTTGGGTTGTGCCACTCGACGAATGTTCTTGTGATGTCCGCAAAAACGCCGAATTAAAAGGTTTACTATAGCTGTAGAAGTGCAATGCAAAAGTGCACAAATACATAAGCAAGATACATAATTAAACATTGTTGGAATGAAAATGTCCCATTTCCATAGGATGTCATCAATCATATCAATCGTATCGTTAAAAAAAACACTTGTTTTGTTATCAAGTTCAAAGATAAAAATTGTATTACAAATATATAATATATTCATGTAAAAGATAAAAAAAACAAACACAGATTTGCAATCATTTACATTTGAAGTTCAATGAAATAATGAAATGAAATTGTGTGTGAATGATAAACCAACACTAATGCACGGTATCGAAGGCATACTCCTTAGAACAAATTGCGGTCATTAGCCTCTGGACAACTTTACAAATGGAAGAATCACTTACTGAAACTTGTCTGAGAAGCTAGGGAGTTTGTTACAAGTTGCCAGGAATTAAATGACGCGCCGTTCCTTGTATGTCTTTCCAGTTTCCACTAACTTGCACAGTATTGTAATATGGCCCCCATATTATCCGATCATAGATGTAGAGTGAATGTATGAAACAACACTAATAATATAGACCAACAAGTTAGTGCAACATAGGCTTACTTTGTGTTTCTCTTTTTCCTTAGTCTTCGCTAGTCTTCGCTAGTGCCCCCTGCGACACTTAAAGGACTGTTGGTTTGTGCCACTTGACGAATGTTCTTGTGTTGTCCGCAAAAGCGACAAATTAAAAAGTTTACTACAGCTGTAGAAGTACGATGCAAAAGTGCACAAATACATAATTTAACATAGTAGGAATGAAAATTTCCCATTTCCATCGGATGTCATCAATCATATCCATCGGATGTCATCAATCGTATCCATCGTATCGTAGAAAAAAGAACACTTGTTCTGTTATCAAGTTCAGAGATTAAAAATTGAATTACAGATATATAATATATTCATATAAAAAATAAGAAACAAACACGGATTTGCAATTCATTTACGTTTGAAGTTCAATGGAATAATTAAAAGAAATTGTGTGTGAATGATAAACCGACAATAACACACAGTGTCGAAGGTTTACTCCTTAGAACAAAGATGCAGAGTGAAACAACACTAGAAGTGCAATGCAAAAGTGCACAAATACATAGCAAGATACATAATTAAACATAGTTGGAATGAAAATGTCCCATTTCCATAGGATGTCATCAATCATATCCATCGGATGTCATCAATCATATCCATTGGATGTCATCAATCATATCCATTGTATCGTAGAAAAAAGAACACTTGTTCTGTTATCAAGTTCAGTGATTAAAAATTGAATTACAGATATATAATATATTTATATAAAAAAAACAAAAAACAAACACAGATTTGCAATTCATTTACTTTTGAAGTTCAATGGAATAATTAAAAGAAATTGTGTGTGAATGATAAACCGACACTAACACACAGTGTCGAAGGTTTACTCCTTAGAACAAAGATGCAGAGTGAAACAACACTAATAATATAGACCAACAAGTAAGTGCAACATGGCTTACCTTGTGTTTCTCTCTTTCTTCGGTTTTTGCTTAGTCTTCGCTAGTGCCCTCTTGCGACAATTTAAGGACCGTTGGGTTTTCCCACTCGACGAATGTTCTCGTGATGACCGCAAAAGCGACGAATTAAAAAGTTAACTATAACTGTAGAAGTGCAATGCAAAAGTGCACAAATACAAAAGCAAGATACATAATTAAACATAGTTGGAATGAAAATGTCCCATTTCCATAGGATGTCATCAATCGTATCCATCGTATCGTAGAGGAAAAAAACACTTGTTCTATTATCAAGTTAAGAGATAAAAAATTGAATAATAAGTATATAATATATTCATGTAAAAGATAAAAAACAAACACAGATTTTCAATTCATTTACTTTTGAAGTTCAATGGAAAAATTTGGTACAGATTGTTTTAACGAAAAGTTTCATAGATTCACGTCAAGTAATTAAGCCATTTCATGTTTTAGCCGTCCCTTGTATATCTTTCCAGTTTCCACTGGCTTGCACCGTATTGTAATATATCGTATGTAAATATATGTAAAAATATATAATACATTCACGTAAAAGACAAAAAACAAACACAGATTTTCAATTCATATACTTTTGAAGTTCAATGGAATAATGAAAAGAAATTGTGTGTGAATGATAACCGACACAAATGGGCTAGTATTTATCACCTCTATATTTTATAGGCGGCTTTAAGTTAGTTCTTGGGGTAAGTTTGTCGGTTAAACCTAGCCTTCTAACTATCGTTCCTGGATTCGTATTTACTGTTGGTGTACCAATTGGTCAGCTTTTGTTTAGTTTCCCGCCACGTTTTCTACGGTCAAAGGTAACGCACTTTCTACGGCTGCTTGGATCTGCTCTCGGTTCTATACTTTTCCAAAATGGGTGTTTTCGTGAGGTGCCTGAATGAGGGTGATGCTGATTGGGTCTGATGCACACAGGAGGAAGGTCCCACAATGCAATGGTGTCAAGTCGTATGGCTGATCCACTGCTTGGAGCAAGTGAGCAACTGCAAGTCAATATTCGTGGAGCTCGAGGATAGATCTTCCATTTCCCGTCTCCAATATGTATTTGGTGTCTGGTTCTTGTTGTTACATCCTCCTCGTTTTAATATTGCCCCATGCTTTTTTTAGTTAACCATCCGTGCATTAGAAAATGAAATTAATAGAATAGAAATTTAATATTTATTGAATATAGAATATACATTTTATGAATACAATTATTTTTGGCCACTGAAGGAAATAGATCTCCCGAGGTGTGCCCATTGTAAAAATATGAATCATAATAATGTTAATAGTTATATCAAATATAAGTCAAATTTAAGGCGTTAGTTGCTATATGAAATAAATTCTATTCTCACGTAACTGACCACTCATGTTTGTATTGTTGGCATTACTGTGAAAGCCAGCTGCACCTGGTGTTCACCACTCAATTCCCCTCACCACCTCTCATTCTTGTCTTGAATAGAGCAATCTCATAAGACCTACGACTGGCCTTAACAAATACAGTTATCGATTGTAAATCCGCTTTCAATCTGAATTGGATGGACATTAAATAAATAACGCCTTCTTTTTTCCTTTTATTTATTTCACTCAACTGTGCCACTGTTATTGAAAATGATGCACAATCGATCGTTCTTGGTTAGCCTGTGGTTGGCTTGTCGTGACACCCTTGAATCGTGTCGTAATAGGCACAAACTATTTCAGAACATGTTTTGACTGGTTTTAAACAGAAACCATTCCTTAGCAGTTTTGACATCGCCCACAGATATTTAAAAACACCGCGATTCCCATTTGATCTGGTTTGCTGCTCTCTTATCCCGCATTTTAATGTCGTCCAGATCGTCACTTGGCAGCCGTTGGGACCGCGTCGGTTCATCACTTAAATAATTTCGCACTTGACACTTTGTGGGTTCCGTGTGCTGCGGGTATAATGGTAAATGAGCACGGGCGTACTCACACCGCTCCTGCCATAACTGCCACCACAGCACATACACACCACACACACACACAAACTCTCCCTTTGTTTCACGTTGAAGTAATGGGAACACGACATTGTCTCAGGTAGCTAACAAGCAATGAAATGAAATTGCCGAACGAGGCCCAGTTAATAACGGTATTTCGGATTTTTCGGTCATTTCCGGGAATTCACAACTTCTGTGCCTTCTTTCGCCCATCAAGAGTAATAGAGCATCACCAACGCAAGTGGGTGTTTGCCTGGTACACGTATTATTGTATTTCTTTCCCACCTCTGCATCAGCCGTCAGCGTCCAGGAAGTCTCCAACTCGCAACCTTCTCGTGGTTTGGCTCGTGATTAGGGGAGTGCCTTCAAATTCCAACTCGACACCTTCTCGCGGTTTGGCCCGTGAATAGGGGAGTTGCACTCCCTGAATTTAATGGCGAGCCTTGGGTCGTCGTCGGGGACCCCTTCCCTTTGACTACCTCCCCGAAGGCGACGACAAAGTCAACACGGACGGATGATGACACAGACGGAGACGACCACGACGTGGGGGAACCCCTGCCCTCCCCATATGCTTGTGGCTGGTTCTGACCTGCACAGGTTTGGCCCCCCCCTTGTCCCCCCGCGTCATCCCTTACGTCCCTCCCTTCGTCTTGATTAGCCAAGTTGCATATATATGAGACGTAAAGCAATATCCAATCCATTCCAAAAATTTCCCTGAAACTAATGGCGAGCTCTGGGTCGTCGTCGGGGAACTTTCCCCTTCCCTTTGACTACCTCCTCGACGGTGACGACAATGACAACTCGGAGGGATGATGACACAGACGGAGACGACCACGACGTGGGGGAACCTCTGCCTCCCCATACGCTTGTGGCTGGTTCTGACCAGCACAGGCCTGTCCACCCCTCGTCCCCCCGCGTCATCCCTGACGTCCCTCCCTTCGTCTCGATTAGCCAAGTTGCATAAATATGAGACATTAAGCAATATCCAATCAATCAAAAAATCCAGGAAGTTTTACTTATGACGATGCAATCTTCAGGGGAAAGAAAACAGTCTATCATTGGATACAACTTACCATCACTGGCGACTGGCAGTTAGGGGAGAGGTTTTCTAGTCAGTGAGGTGTCCGTGGAGGCCTCTGGGTCCCAGGCAAACCCCTCAACTGCCCAGCCCGGGATCCAGTCGACTTCCAACATCGACTGGCCTTAAACGAATAGGCGGACATTAATTTTCTGTGCCAATTTTTTTTTATACCACTAAATAACGAACAATGGTGGGTCTTGTAGTAATACAAACAATTGAAATCGGGTGGTCAACCTCCCACACACTCTGTAGGAAGGCGGACTCTCAATGCAACTTATGGCCATAATCTAACTGTGGCTGCCTGAAATGTGCAAGCCTCGAGTAATAAGTTCCAAATAGTAATAATTCTTAACATAGCGGTAAATATTGTAGTGTACGATGGTGATCAGTGATAAAGTGTTTCACAATTATGTACAACCTTTCAATCGCAGTCGTCGATTTAAGTGGCGATAACGCTAGCAAGATGTTGAAGTGCGGGACCCACGTTGTATTGGTTGTTTTTTTCAAAATTTGGTATCTGGTCCACATGATGGAAGAAGTTCACTGAATAGTCCATATTCTCCACTGATGTCTCCACTATCTTACCCAGCCCCAGGTTGGCATCGTTAATGCATCCAACGTAATCGTTTACTTTAAGGTCTAAGATATGTCCACTGTTTGATTTTACTTTTGTGATCAGGACCTTACCAAAATCAACAGAGCTGGATGTTTGGTATACTTTCGTCGAGTCTTTATCTGTGGGAGCAAATCCATTTTAGTTTCTTGTATAAGGAACTGCACATGAGTTGTCATACCGAGCTGATAGAGCATTCTCTTCTTGGATAATTTCAGCTGATGACACAAAATAAATATGCCAATAATTTCTGAAGAGCAGAAATCAAACATATTAAAAGGTGTCATTATATGCTTCCCTACCGTATGCTGCAGACTGCCTTTAGTAACAATTATTTCTCTTCATATTGAAGTCATTTTTGTGGTGACAAAGTTGCTGAAATGTTTTCTATTTTTGTACTGGCTGGCAGCACCATCCGAAAAGTAAAAGACAGGTTTGATATCTGGAGCAATCGATCTAACCTCTATTGATCAGCACCTTTGCGCGTCACGAAGGTGGCTTGTCTAACTCCAATGTCTGTACCGATCACTCAGTGAATTAGCAGAAGTAATAACTTTCTTGTGTCGTTGTAGGGGTTCACAACACTTAGCGACCCGGGTCGAAAAGTAAATATTGAGGCTGTAGCCTGTTTGCTAGCCCCTTTAGAATAAATATCCATACTACATCTTA
>JAMZAV010005321.1:0-112135 GCA_024449915.1 Sweltsa coloradensis | reverse complement strand
GGGGTGTGAAGCGTGGTCAAGTGGTCTAAACCTTTCAGAGCTAACTGGTAGGTCGCTAGGGATTTAGGGTACCAACTAAGGGTTGAGCAAGATGGTCCTTACAGGTACAGCTCGGAGGTCAAGACGGTCAGCACCCCTTTCACAGGGTGTTACGAAGCTCGGAGGTCAAGACGGTCAGCACCCCTTTCACAGGGTGTTACGTAGCTCGGAGGTCAAGACGTTCCAAGGGAGAGGATGTCTTTGATAGGCATACCAAATGAAAGCAAGTGACTGACGTGGGTACTAGGTATAGTGTATTGTCAAGAATTTACAGGAACTTTACAGGATAGGATAGAGATGTGGCGAGTCGCAGACATAGTCGAACAACTGACTTGGTCCACGTCGAGGGCCGCCTTATAAACCCCCTTTGGGCGTAGTCTCGCACCCAAAGTAACATTAATTTTTATGTTCACCCGTGAACGGGTGAGCTGGTGTCGAGACTCTGACCAGAAGGGGGGAGAATAAATTGCCCGCGAGAGTTTAAAAATAAAGGCAACTGAATACAATGCTACTACACACATATAAAAAAAAGACAAAACCAAACAAATACAAAACACAGTGGTAATAACATCTTATTCTAATACATTGTTTATCATGAGTCCATGCTCAGTAAATTGTCTTTGATTTTGGAGTATAATATGGTGAACACATGTAAAAGAAAAAATGTAAAATATAAATATGTACATAACTTATTGATCGCGCGCGGTAAGTGAGGTAGCCGACACATACTTTCACTTACTTTGTTTGGCACTAAAAGAACTTGCCCGTTCGATCATTTCCGCGGTCAGTGGGGTCGGAATACTCTCCTTTATCAATGGATTATCAAGAAGAGAGACAAGATGATGTTTCAATTGCGTTTTCGGAAGAAGAAATAGAGCACGTATGTAAGAATAATTTTGAGAATAATGGTGCTCAGCGGCGTCGGAGCCGGGGGGGGGCTGGGGGTAGCTTTCCCCCCCCCCTGAGCTTACAGAGGGGAGGCGAAAGTATCTTCTCGCCCCCACTAGAAAATGACAAATTAACCAAAATAAGTGCGTTTTTCTTTTTTATTCATCTATTATCTTCTTTTTTTTCGTTCAGCAAAACCCCTCAACTAAAAACACATAAAAACCACTTCAAAAAAACGTTCTTTTCAAAAAATTGCCTGCGGCGCTATTGTGGGTGTGTCAAATATAATTACAAACATTGAAGTGTAACTACACTTTTTGCACTTTCTTGAAAATATGGAAAGTATCTCGGAGATTTCAGTCAGATATTGTATTATTTTTTGAGTTTGGATGTATCCGTAGACGGTGGATGTCTCTTGGCACAAACAGCCCCCCCACCCCACCCCACCCGCAAACAAGCACAAATCGAGAGAAAGAAAAGGGAAACCGCTAAAACGTGTTACAAGGGAGAATCGTTCTCAAATAAGATCATATGCTACTACTTCATAAGAAGCTAGCCAGCCAGCGTGATAGATATAGGCCTAGAGATGGACCACCAAATCTGTACTACTAAAGTTTGTAAAGAAAACTAGTGATCGTCGCAAAGTGTTAAGTACTTTTCACCGCTAAAAGCTACCAAGTACCAATACTCAAGGCAGAGCCGCGTATCCGGGGTGGGGATGGGGGCTTGAGCGACCCCCCCCCCCCGAAATCCCAGCTTAAATGTTATATTTATATAAAATCTTGACTGCTTCTAAAACACATAAAAACCGTTTCAAAAATACGTATTTTTCAAAAAATTGCCTGAGGCGCAATTGTGGGGGGCACCCCCTCCATTGCGTTGTTCGTCAAAGCCCCCCCCCCCCCCCCGCCTGAAATATATTTCAGTATACGCTACTGACTCAAGGACATAAGTTGCATATTATGGAACCATATGTAACTATGTATGGAAGCATGTACTTTTCATGGTAAAGTTCGCCCCCCTGGAAAAATAGACTTCCGACGCGCCTGATTGGTGCTAGTGAACTTGAAGATTACACAGATCCTGCAGATGGCAGTCTATCTTGCCTGTAACCACGCGTGACATGATAGTGAAGTCAGGACCCAATGCAATCAACAAGGACTGTGTGTAAAAAAAGGTAAAAACCTTCTTGTATTAATTTGGGGGGGGGGGGGGCGCTAAAAAATCGCTTGCCTAGGGCGCCAAAATGTTACGAGCCGTGAGTACGGGCCTCACAGTAAGCTTATATTGATTGTTGGGTGATTGATTGTTGGGTGGCGCAAAAATGAGGAAGTAGCTAACAATTTAGACCTCAATTACAATATTCTTTATTCTCTGATCAACCATTTGTATTATATTATTGTGCAACCAGCAAAGCAACTTTACTACGGCCTGAATTGCTTCATTTATCTTTATATTAATTCGTTACTGTATATAACAAGAATGGATTATAGGTTACGTACTATAGTATAAATTATATTATAGATGTTGGTTGACATTATGCTATAGAAGGAAATAGATGATAAACCGTGATAAACTATTAATTATGCGATGCTTAGCTATAAGTAGCTTCTTATATAGCTTCTAACTAGGAATTATTTGTAATTGTAGTTGAAGCACACAGGAACGAAATACGCACGAACACGAGGGGTTGTTCCATCAATCATCCCATCTCCTCTCTCATTGGCTAGCAGACGATTTGTTTCTGTTTCCTGATTGGTCGAAAGTGGTGGACAAGGTCGTAGCCACGGGTCGTGATCGTAGCACCCACTAAAAACAGAGCTCAGAAAATTGATGCTCACTAGGGGACAGCTGACTGGCAGGAGCTCTGTGATTGGTCGTACTTTCGGGTCGTGCGTCTACCCTTGTGCAGTAGAAGTAGAACCCAGAAAAGTTAAGCTCACCTTCCATCGTCTCGCATCAGTCCGGGGTCAATGAGCTAGTTTGGCGCCTAGGGTGGCTGTCATCCTAACCTAACTTAATGTTGCGTAGCCTATTTAATCTAGGTGGACCTGATTGAATTGACCGTAATCAATTGAAACTATATTAAGAATCTTTCTCACTAAGAGGTTCACTTGATCTCACAATCATCCGTGGAGGAGTTGGAGTTCTGCTTTAAGTCCTAGGCCTTAGGCTATTGAACATACACGATGTTTACTCTACGCCATCTTCCTCCTTCCTCCCCGCTTATACCACGGCCTTCTAGACCGTCAATAGCCAGTATTGCTAACAATTGTTATGCAAACTGGGTATGTGACTTATCAGTTCAAAAGTTTTCAAAACCTTGCCTATCACTGAGTGTTGTAGGCTGCAATCCTGCCATCTCCGGAAACTGGTGTCGGAGTAAGGCATGTGCAGCCTCCATTTGGCTGCTGTTGAGGCGTTACGAGTTAATAATAAGGTTTTTTCCAGACACAAGTAAACCTAGGCTTTTTATCCACCAGGTATTAAATGGTGTGTTTACCACTGGCTTGTTCTCTGTTGAAAGAATTCATCTCTAATGAATTGTATTTTAAAGTTATTTTGATCATTTCAATTGGATTGAAGACGCAGTAGTTAGAAGGCAATTTCACTACTTGATGACCATGTGCGGCTGCCAACATCGACAACATATTTGCGTTGTATATATTTACCGCCTGCACTAGTTGCAAGAGGACGGGTCTTGTGAGAATTGGTTTGGGGAATTGAATGTTATTGTCGTTCGTAAAGTGTAAAATGTCCGATTTTTTGTGTTTGTGTTAGACAGCCTAACCAGCAATTGCGTGTGATAACTCGCGTTATCCAAAACAATTGCACTTTTTTTTACACTGGGTAAATTTAGTATAGTAGTTGATCGACAAACCACTATTTAAACAATTCCGCTGTCCGCTGGTGGTAGTCGGCATTTGACTCAGTAATAATGAAGTTATGCTGAACCTTTGAAGTATCACTCGATTAGCCAAGTTGCATAAATATGAGACATAAAGAAATATCCAATCAATCATTCATTTCCCCGAATAACCCTAGCTGTACGGAGATAAGAAATATAGACGTCCAGGCTGAAAGGGGCCCTGGAATGTGTGCTTGTTGAGCCATATCAAGGAGTAATGGCAACTTCCATCGTAGTTCGTAGGTGCAAGGCTCATTCCGAATGGGCAAAAACTCATGGCCATCTGCTTCAGCGATTGTTGTCTGAATTGTATTTATATAGAAAGCTCTCTCCTTTCATCCATTATTTGTTCTTTGGTGCAAAGTGCAAGTCACTGGTAAAGTTTTTTTGGCAACATTTGCTGAGATCACTCTTTGGCCTCTGCACAATAATGTGAAACAACCACTTTGAATTTTAGAGGCCATCTGGTGAATGTGGATGGACTAATCTAAAGTTTCATACACAATACGTTGCCCTTACTAGGCCTTCCTCATCCTCCTTTATTCAAAGTCCGCTACTACCGTATTGTAGTCAACTACCAGACCTTGCTCTTCGTTCGTCGTCACGATGAGCCTCACTACATATCTTCATATATTACTCACAACCAATTAATTACACTCCTAAAAGCACATGCGCCATTGTCATCAACTCGATTTGAAAAACGTCAATGAACCTTGCGTGCAGCTTCGATATGACCTCGCCGCCCCGCACCTTTTGACTATTACCTGCACGCTCACAGCAGAGAGCCTCGCCTCGCAGTCGGTCTGTTGTTCTTGTCCTAGGCGGACGTGTTTTGTCCGCGCTCTTCGTTCTGGTCTCATTGGGCCTCCACAGTACACACAGTACAGAGTTAGCTTCTGTTGCTGCTGTATGTGCTGTTTGTTCAAGTGTTTGCTGTGTCCTCGTTCTCATTCATCATTCTGTTTAATGTTTGTTCACTTCAGGAGGGCAGGTAGTATGTTCTGTCCAGCCTGGAAGATTTAGTTCTCTCTTTTTTATATGTCCTGCCTGTCAGATAGGCGCTCGTCATCTCAGTGTTGTGCTCCGTCTGTTCCGTCCATGCAGCCTTGTTCAATGTGTTGTATTTTGTGTATTGTTGTTCTGTTCAATGAGAGATAAGAGCCTTGCCACGGTTTATGTGCTGTGCTTTTTTACGCTCTTAGTTCCGCTCTTGTTTGGCCTCCACAGCACATAGCTTTGGC
Organism: Sweltsa coloradensis; assembly: GCA_024449915.1. Classification (NCBI taxonomy): domain Eukaryota; kingdom Metazoa; phylum Arthropoda; class Insecta; order Plecoptera; family Chloroperlidae; genus Sweltsa; species Sweltsa coloradensis. The sequence continues at coordinate 107,059 of JAMZAV010005321.1, read as the reverse complement.
TTCTGTTTCTGCTGAATGGTTCAGTTAGACGTATGTTATCTTTTAAGGGGTATTCACCCGCTAAACTCAAAAAAAAATATTTCATTCAAGTCATATATAGACTTCATTGCACTTGACGTGCAGAATCGATATGACCTCGCCGCCCCGCACCTTTTTACTTCACTTCACACCCATATTCACTCGCAAGTTGCAGCACAGTCTCGCCTCGCAGTCGGTCTGTTGTTCTTGTCGCAGGCGGACGTGTTTTGACTGCGCTCTCCAGTATGTTCTTGTCTTGCCTACCCCGTACATAGAGATTGCTTCTGTTTATGCAAAATGTGTTGTTGTGTTGACTGAAATGTCCTTGCATTTTTGTTTTGGGTTTGTTTCTACATGAGGTTGTCTGTTCTGTCCAGACTGGATTGTTATGTTCGCTCTTCTGGTCTGTTCTTCTGGGAATCTAGCTTTTTTTAATTTGTTACTAAAATTATTGTGTTGAAATACATTGTTGTTGTAATATTTACCTAACTTAACATTCTTGCTGTATCTGCTTCCATGTAATTAGATTTATTTTGTTGTCCTCCTTTGTAAATCAGTTTTTTAACTGAATATGATAGACGAATAAATAAGGACGTGGAAGTTACGTTGTTTTTCGCATGGCATCTCTTGGGGACCGAACCGAGTCACATCTGAGATTGTTTTGTCAACAATTAAAATCAAAATGCATTAGATCCTTTAATATTCTCCGTGCTCTCAGCAATACTTCATGGGGTGCAGACTGTAGGTACTATCTTGCTCTTTTGCCTAGAAAACAAATACAAGCGTTACACACTTTTAATGTAGGCTACAAAAAGAATGTTTTAAGATCAAAATTAAAGGTAATACACTAAATAAGGGGGGTGGGTATAGATTATTTGGATGATTTCGCCTGTGTTTTCCCATAAATTGGCATTTCCAACATTCCTTTCATTGCATTGAGAACTTGTCCTGGCTTTGCTGGCTTTGGCTGCTGACCTCTCTTTGCTGGGCCTCTTCTTCCCGTAATTGAGTGGGTGGCCAGAACTTCATGTCCACAAATGGCCACAGCTAACTCTCGAACAAATAGTGATGGGGTAATGCCAACGGCACATACCTCCTCGTATTTATTGAGGGGTATCCAGAGGTTGTGCCCCAAATGTATCTATAAAATGAAAAAGTTCATATGCTCTAGGAGATCGTGTAGATAATAACACCGTTTTTCTGTCCAGGAGTAAGTTGTGATGGGTGTACCTTGGAGGCGTTCTTTTGTCCAGTAGTAACTTACTACAAGTGAGACTGGAGTAAGGTTTTTACACCAGCTACTGAAGTAGGAGTAGGAGCAGCCAAAACAATCTCAATACCGTTCTTTTGTCCGCGTTGTAGTAACTGTGATTTTTACTCCCATTTCCTTAAAACCAGTTTACTCCTGGAGTGGAGTAAAATGCTTTAGTTGAAGAATTGAAGGGCCTTCAAAGTCCAACTCGCTACCTTCCCGTGGTTCTGCCTGAGATTAGGGGAGTAGTGTATTCCCCAAAACTAAGGGCGAGCTCTGGCCGGTTGGGGTGCGTGTTGCAAGAAGAACTCTCGCGCAACTTTTTATCACACCTTTCTTCATTCACACAGACTCATATTTATTTTCTTCTTTCACTTTTTTCGTCTCCATACTTGCCGGCCCTCTCTGCAACGAGCACTCCTCCGTTCCCACCCAGTTTAACCCATCCAATCAACATCCTCACTCCTTCCCATTAACCCCCCTCGTCTTCCCTTACGTTCCTTCCATTGGAAAGAAGAAAACATGGTGGTAATCCACAATTATGGAAACAGAAAATTTGGAAGATTTCAATACAATTGACATGGGCACTGATAACTCTATACTGTTGAGTGCCCTAAAACAACATTAAATATCTATCCTACTTGAAGAATTGAATTTTGAATGAATTTTCAAAACCTACAAATAAATCCAATGCACTTCACGTGTAGCGTCGATATGACCTCGCCGCCCCGCACCTTTTAACTACCACCTACAGCTACACGCACCCAGCAGAGAGCCTCGCATCGCAGTCGGTCTGTTGTTCTTGTCGCAGGCGGACGTGTTTTGTGCAGGCTCTTTGTTCTCTTCTAACAGGGCCTCTACAGTACAGGGAGTTAGCTTCTATTGCTGCAAGTCTTGGCTGCTGTGTTCTTGCATCATTGTGTTTATTGTTTATGAACTTCAGGAGATTGTATGTTCTGTCCAGACTGGAAGGTTTAGTTTTCACTTTTTTCTGCCCTGCTTGTGAAAGAAAGATTCCTGTCAACGAACCCTAACAGCTTTGAGCACTTACATCTTATAGTGTCAGTGTGAAAGTTCCACTTTAGATCATTAGTCAAGGTAATGCTTAAAAGTACGATTAATTTGCAGCTGTTGAGAAGTATATTGTTTTGGGGGTATTCTAATTTAAACATAAAAATAACATAAAAATAGATAATATCCCAAGGGAAATCTCGAGGACCCCTGCAAGGCCCCCTCGAGCCGGGGGCCCCCGGGCATTGACAGGGCAGCCCGGGCGGTAGTTACGCCACTGACCCTACTGTCTACCTGCAGGTGTTGTGAGTGAAGTGAAGTGCGCCGTGTAACAGTTGGTCCGTAAATTACCGTAAAATTAATGGATATAATAATATCTTCTAAATTATAGTATCGTCACGATAAACCTCACTACACATTTAAATTAAGCTCACATCCAATTATTACCCATCTTAGAGTTCATGTGCCATTGTCATCAACATGATTTTGAATAATTTTAATGCACTTGACGTGCAACAACGATATGAACTCGCTGCCCCGCACCTTTTGACTGCCATCTACACAGGGTATTGTACACGCGCACAGCAGCAGCCTCGCTTCGCAGTCGGTCTGATGTTCTTGTCACAGGCGGACGTGTTTTGTCTTTGCTCTCCACTCTGTTCTTGTTTAGCCTCCACAGTACAAGTAGCTATAGCTTCTGTTGCTGCTGAATGTGTTGTTTGTATAAAAGTCTTTACTGAAATGTCCTCGCTCGTTGTGTTTGCTTACTTCATGATCAGAGCTCCGTCTTTGAACTCATTCCGAAATGGGCCATCAAATTCCAACTCGCCACCTTCTCGTGGTTTGGCCCGTGATTTGGGGAGTTTTTCTACCTGAAACTAATGGCGAGCTCTGGGTCGTCGTCGGGGAACTTTCCCCTTCCCTTTGACTACCTCCTCGACGGCGACGACAATGACAACATGGACGGATGATGACACAGACAGAGACGACCACGACGTGGGGGAACTCTGCCCTCCCCATATGCTTGTGGCTGGTTCTGACCAGCACAGGCCTGTCCACCCCTTGTCCCCCCGAGTCATCCCTTGCGTCCCTCCCTTCGTCTCGATTAGCCAAGTTGCATAAATATGAGACGTTAAGCAATATACAATCAAAAATCATTCCGAAATGCAAACCGGTATACACATGATAACTCTGTTGCAACTTCTGTCATGAAGTATTTTTCACCTCACAGTCTTTCTGCTGTTCTTGTCGCTGACGGATGTGTTTTGTCTTCGCTATTCGGTCTGTTCTTGCTGGGCCTCCACAATACAAGGAGTCTGCTTTTGTTAATGCTGAGTAAATTGTTTGAGCAAGTCTTGGCTGTTTTGTCCTCGCATCGTTCTGTTTAATGTGTGTTAACCTCAGGAGGTTCTGTCCAGATAGAACGAATTGTTCAATCTGTGCTCTGCACTGCTTGTCAGGGAAGTGTTCGTTATCTCATTGGTGCGCTATATAGAGACCGAGGGGTTGATGCTAGAAACGTGTTCGGTTCTGTTCTGTGTGGGAAAACATTGAGCTTTCCCAGTTCGTTCTTTCTTTATCTCTGGTGTCGAAACAAATATGTGGGACATGAAATGCTATGTGTAACAGAATCATCATATTCAGATATAGATTCATCCATAATAACAGTAAAATCCTTGCTTTAGGTAATATCTGTGACTGTGAATATGTTATATCGTCACGATGAACCTCGTTACACTTATACAAATATCACTCTACTCCAATAAATTCTACCTCTTGGAGCTCAAAAGCTGTTCAATGCAATTTCGGAAGACTCCATTCTCTGCACTTGACGTGCAGCATCGATATGACCTCGCCGCCCCGCACCTTTTAACTGCACTTTACACCCACATTCACTCGCTGCACGGTCTCGCCTCGCACTCGCAGTCGGTCTATTGTTCTTATCGCAGGCGGACGTGTTTTGTCTTCGCTCTGTTCTTGTTAGGCCTCCACAGTATAAGTAGCTATAGCATCTGTTGCTCCTAAATATGTTATTTGTATAAAAGTCTTGACTGAAATGTTCTCGCATCGTTGTGTTTGCTTACTTCATAATCAGAGTTCCAAATTCGCTCATACCGAAATGCAAACCGGTATACACATCGTAACTCTGTTGCAACTTCTGTCATGAAGTATTTTTTGCCTCGCAGACTGTCTGCTGTTCTTGTCTCAGACGGACGTGCTGTCTCCGCTTTTCGGTCTGTTCTTGCTGGGCCTCCACAATACAAGGAGTTTGATTCTGTTCATGCTGAATAAGTTGTTTGAGCAAGTATTGGCTGTTTTGTCTTCGTATCGTTCTGTTTAATGTGTGTTAACGTTGGAGGTCGTCTGTTATGTCCAGATAGAACGGATTGTTCACTCTTTGATCTGCATTGCCCCGATGCCCCTTGCTGCACAATTCCTGGTGGAGCAGTGGCCTTGGTTATATCTGCCTTCAGGTAGATGAGCAGCTGGGTGATTCGGAATAGGTGTTAAAGTCCATGGCTCAAATGGTTACCCCTCGTCACCTAAAAATATCAAAATATCAATATATGGTAATAGCCGCTTCTCACGATTTCATCCTTTTCCAATTTATTTTTGTGAATTCATGTATTCGGATGGCTAGCAAAATTTCAAGGTAAAATACAGTTAGCCAGACGGTACCCAATAGTTTAGTTTAGTATCTTATTATCCATCTGTATAACACCTATGCCTACGTCATACACGTGAGTAATGTGGTCATGCTTTAGATTCTGTAATAAAACTTAAATTAACCCAAAGTGAATGCAGATTCTTAGGTACCGCCAGTAGGGCCTATATGCTTGCACATGTTTATTCAATTTTCGAAATCAGTCGAACATTTTTGTACGGTTAAAAATTTATATTAATCCTTTCACTTTTAAAATGGGTCTAGGCCCTACACTAAATACTAAATACCTTGCGGCTGCTACCAAATTCCAACTCGCAACCTTCTCGTGGTGTGGCCCGTGATTAGGGAAAATTTTCTCCCTGAAACTAATGGCGAGCTCTGGGTCGTCGTCGGGGACTTTCCCCTTCCCTTTGACTACCTCCCCGACGGCGACGACAATGACAACACGGACGGATGATGACACAGACGGAGACGACCACGACGTGGGGAAACCCCTGCCCACCCCATACGCTTGTGGCTGGTTCTGACCAGCACAGGCTTTGTTCACCCCTTGTTCCCGCGCGTCATCCCTTACGTCCCTCCCTTCATCCAATCCCTTCATCCAATCAATCAATCAATCAATACCCCCATTAGATTTGATTGGAGAATAATGTCTTTATCCAAAGCTCTACCTCCGTATGCTACACCCCACACTATTATGAGACCTTGAAGTGCTACCCCTACCATGAATTTAATTGTATTGCGAGTAGGAACTTTACCGACATTTAAGGCAAACTGATTTGTTGACTGGATTCTCTGTGCAATCAAGCACAATCCTAGTATTTAGCAAAATAAGCTGGCATATTCTGTAGAATATCCTGTTTTAATGGCCAAAAAATTGCTGTTGCCATGAGGCTATTAAACAGTTGTACAGTTGACTAAAATAAATACGAAAATACGTTAAAATACGAAATGGAAGTAGTTATTGAAATACCAAACACAACTGATATACATTTGAAAGTTTTATCGAGTTTGAGCTTGACCATTATCAGCTCTATGCGTTCGGTTATATCAAGCTGAAATTACAGTTATGCCTGGGAGATAGATTTGGGTATTGTCTGGCTAGAACATTTTTGTTTTCCTGGGCAGGACTTGACTAAACTCAGTCTGGTCAAAATAGTGCGGTCAAATAGCAGCTGGGCCGGACTTTGACATGTGGTGGATTGAACAGTGGAATGGTATGCTAGGAGCCAAGTATATGATTTTGTGGTATTACTCCCATTGTCGAACTTACTCGAAGAGCTACACTTGCCTCTTTTTTTTTATATTTAGCAACAATATGGAAAAACTGTTGTGAGTTTATTCATGATTGCAATTTGACAAATAAAATATTAGGAGTCACAATTTAATGCTATGGATAAAGTAATATCTGTGGATATAGAGTATCATCACGATAAACCTCACTACACATTTAAATTTCGCTTACAACCAATGATTGCACATGTTCGAGTTCATGTGCTTCTGTCATCAATACGATTATAAACAATTTCAATACACTTAATTAACGTGTAACATCGATATGACCTCGCCGCCCCGCACCTTTTGACTGCTATCTACCAGGGCGACAGTACACACCTCTCAGTCGGTCTCTTGCACTTGTCGCAGGTGGACGTGTTGTGTCTTCGCTCTCTGTAGCGTTCTTGTTCGGCCTGCTCAGTTCATGGCAGCGGGTTCTGTTTCTGCGGAATTGGTTTAGTTTGACATTGTTACCATTAACAGGATGTCTGTTCTGTCCAGACTGAAAGGTTTTGTTCACTGCACACTCTGTCTTGCTACACGGTTAAGTAGTTGTGATCTCAGTGTTGTGCTCAGTATGTTCCGTCCGGCCGTACACGTTGTGTTATTTATGTTTGGTGGGTGTTACCATCTGTTCAGTGGGAGATCAGAGCATTGACACACAGCCAGTTTCCCTGGTTTCTGTGCTGGGATTTTTGTTTTATCAAGTTGATTGATTTTGCCTTTCTACCATGGCATGTAGTGGCCATGTTCGTGTAGTGTTTTGGAAACATTTTCCATCACATTTTTTATTTTTTTATTAGATTTGTCCTCCCGACAGCCAAGTTTTATTATTGACTTGCCCGGTGAAAGCCTGCGACAAGTATTGCTAAGTTTTATATCTTCATAATCTTTGTAGAGACTGAACAGTAGCCTTGTGGTTTGGCCCGTGAGTACGGGAGTAGTTCACTTCTTGAAACTAATGGCGAGCTCTGGGTCGTCGTCGGGGAACTTTCCCCTTCCCTTTGACTACCTCTCCGACGGCGACGACAATGACAACACGGACGGACCATGACACAGACGAAGACGATAACGACGTGGGGGAACCCCTGCCCTCCCCAAACGCTTGTGGCTGGTTCTGACCAGCAAAGGCCTGTCCATCCCGCGTCCCCGCACGTCTCCCCTTACGTTCAAAGAAGTATATATGGTTTTTAAATCTTAAGCCTAAAAACAAATATCTTGGAGGCGCGAATAATCTTTGCTGTTAAAGCGCCCTGAAACTACTACTTCTAGTACTACTACTACTACTTGTAATAATAATAGTCTGAACAGATTCTACGGCAAGGGTTTTTAGAATTCAGAACATTTTCAAGTGTTGTATTGACTTTTCACCATTTACACGCGCTTGGGCAATGCTGACCGTTAACTCGCCAATAGCAGAGGAATACTTTTTTTCTGACCCAAGAATGGGGGACGAACAACGTGATTTCAATCATTGAGTCATTAGTCATTCTGGCTCCACCAGAAAATCTTTGTCGGCCATGGTTGCATCAGAGCACGGGATTAATTCCCGCATTAGATTTGATAGGAGATTAATTGCTTTATCCGAAGCTCTACCACCGTATGCTACACCACCACATGTTATGAGACCTTTAAGTGCTGCTCCTACCATGAATTTAATTGTATTGCTAGTAGGAACTTAACCGACACTTACGGCAAGCTGGTTTCTCGACTGGATTTTCTGTGCTATCAAGCTTATTCCAGGTATGTAGCAAAATAAGCTGGCATATTCTGTAGAATATCCTGTTTTAATGGCCATACAATTGCTGTTGCCATGAGGCTATTTAACAGTTGTACAGTTAACTTAAAATACGAAATGGAAGTTGTTATTGAAATACCAAACGAAACTGATATACATTTGAAAGTTATATTGAGTTTGAGCTTGACCATTATCAGCTCTATGCGTTCGGTTATATCAAGCTGAATTTACAGTAATGCCTGGGAGATAGATTTGGGTATTGTCTGGCTAGAACATTTTTGTTTTCCTGGGCAGGACTTGACTAAACTCAGTCTGGTCTTAATAGTGCAGTCAAATAGCAGCTGGTCCGGACTTTGACATGTGGTGGATTGAACAGTGGAACGGTATGCTAGGAGCCAAGGAGCCAAGTATATGATTTTGATGTATTACTCCCATTGTCGAACTTACTCGAAGAGCTACACTTGCCTCTTTTTTTATTTTTTTATTTTTAGCAACAATATGGAAAAACTGTTTCGAGTAACCCCTCTCTTTCTTTTTCATCTCCTTGTCGGACATCAAAGGAGGATGGGCAAAGCGGTTGACACGAGCAGTGCCAGCTGCCAATATGCCCTGTGCCCTGAGCATTTGCAGAAGTTGAAAACTTGTGAAAAAGTTGTCAAAATACAACTGGTGACCCTTTTTTTTATTCGATTTGCCAGGTGCAATACCACAGCAGCCAAGGGCAAAAGAAAAATGCCAATACATGAGTCTGGATGTTAATGCACAGTGTAACGATAGGCCTAGGGCCTTGCAGAGGTTGGCTAAAAAGATGGTCACATAATAATGGTACACACTAACATACTGACCCTAGGCTAGTTCAGGCATACTCACTTCCTAGCACTAAGAATGCCATCTAGAAATGCAAGACTGGGCTCTAAGGTCCATGTTCGCCCGTTCTTTACAGCCGACCCACTAGGTTCTTGCTTCTTTCTACGCACAAGATTGTCCCTTATTTCTTTGAAGCGCACAGTACAATATTTAACATCTAAGACTGTAATCAAAATGTAAGGACATCAAATACATGGAAGTGGCAATTATTTGGGTATGTCTATAGGCCTAAATGCAAACCCGGGTGGAGAAACACGAGCCCCCCACCAGAGTCTCCACCACACACACTCGTGCTTTTGTTCACGAAACCAGCGCAAAACTTTCCTGTGAGCAGATGCTGTTGTTCTAGTTCGATGGAGTCCAAACAAGTATCTGATGATACATACGGCAGCTCCAAGTACTTCAGTACGTCACTCAGAGCTCCATGCTCAGTCAAGCCCCAGCCAGCCACCTGAAACAAGAAATACACATCTTTAACAGTCTTGTTATGTGACCATTGTAGTTACTTTTGTTAACAAAGTTGACACTCGCATTTAGATTGAGAAAAGTTGACTGTGCAGGATACTAAAACCTGCCGCTATCTTGGAGTCTTATATTGATGACCCATTCATTTCATTCGAATTATATTGTTTGCGGGGAATTCACCATTATAGCGTAGTTTTGTATATATTATTATATTTGCCACAAATGTGTTTCTGCTTACAAAAAAAATGTATATTTAAGATATTAACCTAAAATATTTGGCCTTATTTCCCGAGTTGCGTTGCCTTTTTGTGTTCTTGTTTGTATAGCTATACTAGAAGACCACTTATCCACCTGAAGAGTCCCAATGGAGAAGTTACTTACACACCTTTATCATTAATTATTATTTTTATGTGTTATTAATGATTTATTACACCATTATTTAATAAGCAAACATTGGAAGGCAGGCAGAGTTCACATTTTCTTAATATCATTTTTATTTGTTATCAAAATTGTTGTGTTTTAATGCATTTTTGTTGTAATCTTATATTTACTAAACTGTAGTTCATTGTTGTGTCTGCATCTATGTAATTAGATTTATTTTTTTCTCCCCCTTTGTAAATCAGTTTTATAACTGAATAGGATAGACGTTAAATAAATAAATAAAAACAGCTTCGAGCATCATTCGAGCTTCGTCCAAAGTTTTTTCAACTGTTATCTTTTCAAATCTTTTGTTTTCAAACATCCACTGCTGGAATTGTATTGGTTGTAGGCCTATATCTTCCGATTCATTATCTCGGTTTAGTAAACCGAGAAACTTTGTTTTGCATGTATCACATGTCAAGTTCAAGTTCAAGTGGGAGACTACGTCGGCAAACAAAGTCCAACTCGCAACCTTCTCGTGGTTTGGCCCGTGAGTAGGGAAGGGCCTTCAAATTCCAACTCGACACCTTCTCGCGGTTTGGCCCGTGAATAGAGGAGTTTCACTCCCTGAAACTAATGGCGAGCTCTGGGTCGTCGTCGGGGAACCCCTTCCCTTTGACTACCTCCCCGACGGCGACGACAAAGACAACACGGACGGATGATGACACAGGGCCTTTAAATTCCAACTCGACACCTTCTCGCGGTTTGGCCCGTGAATAGGGGATTTTCACTCCCTGAAACTAATGGCGAGCTCTGGGTCGTCGTCGGGGAACTTTTTATCAATCGTATAATTTACAGGCAGGCATGTCGAAATAACGGGGGTTTGATCGGCATTGCCGATTTGCCCTAAAAGGTACTGTTTTTTTTGCCTCATTTTGATTATAAAACGTTGAAATGCAATTAACTTCAATCATCAATCAAGTCAATCATGCTTTCACGATTTAACAAAGCACCCGGTCGACGTATCCACACGTATTATATCCAGTCTACCAACAACTCGTTATTCATCCCACCTTTTGAATCGGCGCGCACTATAACACCATTAGGAAATACAACGTTCTTTGGAATAGTTTTCCTTTTAAAAATAATGTACAGAGGAAGTTTACGTCTGTCTGCTGTACATGCTAACATAACCGTCATTCGTTGTTTCTCTCCACCAGTTGTTTTTATTCGTACGTCTTTTGCGCCTTTCTGGTTGACTGTTTAGTTCGACGGCATATCGAAATAGACTGGGGTTTGGTCTGCATTACCAATTTGTCCGAGCAAATAGTTGTGGCCACGTCTCAATTTAATAACGTATCGTTGGAAAGAAATAAGTTTTTGATCAAAATCAGCTGGCAGTTTTTGGGCTACTGATGTACGCCTGCGTAAAGAAAATCCTTGGCGCCGCATCAACCTCTACCCAGCTTCCTGCCTCGAGCATTCTCGCGTGCCTTCACCTGAATAATTTCACTGTTCACGCGAAATCCTTTATTTCTTTTTTATGTCACGAAATCACTTACTTCGGCTTCAAGTTCGGGCTGGCGGCCATGTTTTGCCAAATAAATTCCCAGGTTATCTTTAATCAAGTCCCCATGGAGGGAACTTCATGTCTGTTTGTTAACTACGTACCATAGCACCTCCATTTTCTTTTGTAAATGTCGTTTTCCTCACCCTTTCGTGAGTCTCCAGTGGCCAACAAGTTCATCGTTTGCACCGCGCATCGCTCATGGTTTGCCAACCAATGTAGCTTTATCGTTACAGTTATCAATAATAGGCTGAAGCTCAACAAATTCTAAGTCGGGCACACCTTCTTCTGATTGTTCTTCTGCTTCATAAAACACCCTAGAATTATAACAATATCAATGGTCTATGGACCAGTTCTTTCCGGTCTGGCTCTTTAATATAATCGAGCCATTCGTCTGCTACTTCACTGCTTTTCCTTTTGCGGATGGGAGTTGGTCTCTCATCCGAGTCGTCATCCTTCGAAGAACCCGCTTGCGGAGAAGTTACACGAGGACTGGCATGCACCCGCATTGGTGTACTCATAGATTTTCGAAAGTTTTCACGGCGGGGAAGGTAAGTAGACTATTGTGGATGGCTGGACAACGGAGCTGCCATCTTTTGGTTGTGGAGGTAAGAGTGGAGTGGGTAAGGAGGACGAACTGTTTAAAAATATATTATTTGAAATGTCGGGGAATGATGATAGGGAGGAAGATGACTGACATGGGGGAGAGCTGGAGTTATATTTAGGGGAAGATGAGGCAGAAGAATCAATCAGGAAAGGAGGATTAATGTTCTGGCGTTCACTTAAAAATGAATCGAGGACCTCGTAATAAGGCCAGTTTGTGGCAGTTAATGTTTCCCCCTCAGTGGAGATGCCCGATGCTGGGTTCTTAATGTCTTGTAATTGAAAAACAAACTTTTGAACCTACTTGCCATCATGACTGAAGACCATCACTGTTCTACATAAAGCACCATGGAATTTGTTCGTGGCCAGAGTGGGATTTAAATTAACGGAAATGAGGGAGCAACGAACAGGCCTATACGACAGGCTCTGAACTGAGATTGAAAATATAGTCTGGACTCGGCTCAGTGTTAACCGTAGCCAACATATCAAATAAAGTTCATACAAATTTTTAAGCTTGAGGTACTGCAACGATAAACAATTGTACTTGCTAGGTCGCAAGTTACGAGTGACTTTTGATAGGTTGTGAGTAAACTTTTCTTGGTTTCTGCGACGACTGTTTGATTCTGCGCGAAACGCAGCATCGTCTGGCAGACCACAATGACGGCCTGCCAAGGGCTGTTGCTGGCGTCCATATATAATATACGGCCTGCGATCGGCCAATGCCCGTTGCCAAAGAAGTGTCTGGTGGTGGTGGTGGTGCGTTGTTTGCGGCCGGTGACAGCGCACCAGTGTCCGGTGGCAAAACACTATGTGGCGGCTCAACGCACGGACGGATTCGGATGCCACGACGACATTTTTGTGTTTTTTCCCAGTTACCCGCACTGTGAACGGAAACAAACGATTGTATACTGCAGCATTTCAATCTGCTGGTATATGCACATTGAGTATGGTGTACAGCATGATTTCATTTACAAATCTCGCCCTAGGCAGCACTATATTGTTTTGGGTTATCGAGCCGATTCGTGCGCCAAGGAGCGCTGCAACAAGCGACAACACGAGTGCCGTGTCACGTACCGCGGTGGGGCTACCCGAATGCGAGGCACATTTCGCCAAAAATTTGGTGATTTTTAAAAAAGTCATCTCCGTCGCCACCTTGGGGCTGGTGTAAAATTGTAAAATTTCCTTCATAGTGTTGCTGTGGGTGAGAATTGTAAAGGGTTGTGGCTGCGGCGGGTTGCAACTTTTAAATGATACATGTCGACATGACGACGACCTGGTGATCACATTTGACTGGTCCCCTCCTCACCACACCCGTTGCTTTTATGCATGCCGAGTATGGTTCAGAGGGGCACAGTCGCTTGCGACCACGAGGCAGGGAAAGCGACGCCTAATTTCAGCGTCTTTATCCTTTATTTTCAATCAATCAAGTTACAATCAAAGTTAAGAAGTAATACAGAGCAAATACTGGCCGCAGAATTGCATCCGGCCGTCAAGCCGGCCGGAACCAGTCTCCTCTTGGGTGGACGTGAGCGTCCGCGTAGGCTGCCCGGTGGAGAGCGTTGAGTACCAGTCTCGAAGGCTTATCCGCCGGGTTTCTGGACCTAGGCACCCATCTCGTGTCCCACGTGCAATTAGGAAATTCTCGGAAAATGGCCCACAAGAATCTTCTATGGGATGCATTATGAAAGCTCTTCCCTTTTCCTTTGGGTAGGGACCAAACCACAGAGTTGTTGTCGCTTGCGATGACAACATGTATGGGACCGTTTGACTCATCACATGCCCATTTAATCCCCCATAAGGCCGCCCCCATTTCAGCCTGGTTTATCTCTAATCCTTCGATTAAGTAGGTGGCATTTGCTTCCCGTGTTCTGGGGTTGACCGCTGCCAGACTGTGTGGCGTGGCATCGGTATAAATTAACACCTGGTTCGCATTGTATATCATCGGACGAGGAGTGGACGGCTCCGCGTTTTCCAGGAACTCCAATAGATAGTCTGCTCGTCTCTCCCTGACTCTATTAACCATAAAGAGTGGCCACCGAAGATTGTCGGCCAACCAGTTCAGGTATCCGACAATTCTCTCAATGTCTTTCTCGCTCCCGTTGGGAATGTGTCGGGTCCATTCCCTAAGTTTGGTTATGGATCCTAAGGTAGCTTGGAGCGTCCCTTCCCTTATATTTACTTTTAGCCCTAAGGAGCTTGGCTCTAGTATTGACTTATCACTCAATGTGATGCCAATTCGCCTGATCCATTGATAGGCTAGTACCAGAGTCCTAGCTTCTCTAGCTGCTATCAGCCAATCATCTAAGGGCCGGTATTATAATGTCCCGCTAAAAGTAACGGTTAGCTATCTGGGGGATAGTGCTATCCTCCAGATAAACTATGAAGACGTATTATGAGGAACAACTTGCCGCTAAATACCTCCCGATAGTAAGCGGGGAGTTGGTACACCTTTGTTGTTGATTTCACTGTCTCCTAGATGTATTTTATACTGTTTCACATGCCATATAGATAGCAGTGATCTCGTGTTGTTACCAATGGCGGGTAATTTGAAAAGTTTTGGTGCAATTACAAAGTACTCTGTAGAAGGTTGTCACAAACCAACACACATGATTTCAAATAGTATTCAATAATAAAAAAATTCAAAGTTGGCCTAATATTTTTTTGGAATTATACAATGAGCATGGTACAAAAGTATTGCTTGCTGCTGCTGCTATTTAGCAACTATATCTGCACCATGCTCAAGTTACATTTCAAAAATAAATTTGTTGTAATGACTAATGAAGGCCGTTTTTAGGGTCCCACATCGTTGTTACCCGGTGCGACACTATTCAGATAGGTTATTAGGGTTTAGAGAAATTGGAAAACGAATGTCAAGAAAACTTTCAGTCAGGATTGACAGTGGTGGGATTCGGACCCGTGACCTCCTGACACAGCTACACGCTAGAGCCACCACCGCCGGTAATTTGCAATTATTGTCCTTCCGCCTTTCAATTCACATCTCCCCAAGCCCAAGTTCAAGACAGCCTTTATCCCAGGTCATAGCCTACTTATGAGTAGGCGAGGGGTTATGTATGGACTGGTCGGAGGCCTAAACAAATATTTCAGATCGTTGAAACCTATTAATTTTTAAACCCTATTGTGCCTTTTATTTTGAGAGGAATGGGTGTGATATGGACTCCAACCTGCTAGCAATGAACTCAAATAGAATGTTTTGTACCAGAAAATAAACATTTTAACTAAAAATTTCTGTACCAACATACAGTAAAGTGGTCAGCAAACGTGAAATATTAGGTAAAAAATTGCAAAAAAGTTTATAAAAATTGAACGAGATTTGAACTCGCAACCTTTCACTCCAAAAGACTTCTTGCTAACCCCTACTCCAAAGTGAGCAATGATATTGTTGTGTTTTTACCACTACATAAGTTGCAGTTTACCTAAAGCATAATTTAATAAAAGTTTGCTGTTTTCTGTCTAGAAATACTCTTTAAGGATTAGAATAATTTATTCATGTAATTTGACCGTGTCAAGAACCACATAATCAATCATCAGAGTTACTACTGCTAACTGTCAAAAAGATTGGAATCCATTTTGAAATTAAAAGTGTGGTTATGATCCACCCGACAGTAGCTATCTGCCACCTAAACCAGGAGATAAAAAATCCTCCCGCTAACTAAATTTTATCTGGAGGTTAGTGCTATCGGCTACTCATAATACACCAAATAGAGCAATCTAGAAGATAAACTTTAGAGGGAACACTATCGGGACATTATAATACCGGCCCTAAGTATGCAATAGTGATTAGGTCAAACCTCCGCTCAAGTTCCCTGAGGATTGCTTCTGCAAATCTTTGCATCATACAAGGTGCCAAAGCATGGCCCATTGGTAGGCGAGTTAATCTGTATTTAATTCCCCGATAATATATACCGTGGAAGTGCCTGGTTCGCTGGGAAATTCCGAGCTGGTAAAAAACGGATTTCATGTCTAGTTTTATAGCGACATAATTGGCAGGGATTTTCCTTAAAGCTATAGCAGCCGAGTGAAGAGAAAACTTGGGTGCTACTATGAACTCTGTCCAAAGGGAATAATCATTGATAAGCCTAATGGTATTGTTAGCTTTTGGCACTGCTATCATTTGGAACGCTTCCACGCAGTCACCTTCTTCTATTATGTCATGCGCCAACAAGTCTACTATTATCTCGTCCATACGTGGAGAAGTTTTTGTTGCCTTGAACACATGTGGGGCACCGCGGGGGCGAGGCAGGTCTATTCCTATATCCGTCACCCTGTGCAGCCAGGGTTCGTTAGGGAAGTTAAGGCTTGGTACTTTTGGTACCCCTACTGACACATAATCTAGCTCATGAAGCGGGACATATTCTTTGGTTAGTAAATCAGGCATTACCGCCCCTACCTGTTTCGTAAGTGTAAATCCTGATGGACCATCTTCCTCCTCGTCGTTTTCGTTTCCTGAATCTTGCTGTGAGTCCGTGTCGTTCCGGTTCTCTTCCTGGTCCTCTTCTCCGGATGGTGGGTCGTCGTTGTCACGATCGTTTTCTTCCAGTATAGCCCCTGCTTCTTCTTCCTCGGTTCCGAGGTTGTCCCACCCGCTGCGTTCGCGTTCCACTCTACGCCATCGAAGATCATCTTCGGGTACGTCGATGACAACTCTGCTGTCCCCCCGGCCGATACTATAGGGGGTGAAGTCAATCGTATTCTCGACGAGTTCTGCGAAGTTTGCTTCGTCAGGGAAGACTAAAAAGTCATCCAACTCCTGCAGGAGATCCAAGTATTCCTGCTGCGTCAGGAGGTGGTCTAGGTCGTCGTCGTCTTGACCGAGGAGCTCGTCGTCGCTGTCTTCCAGCCGTACTTCTTCCTCGAGCCCCTCCCAGTCTGGAGCATCTACGTAATGCTCCGGGAGGGCCAGGTCATTAGCCCCGGCGGCATGTTCCTCCCGTTCTACCGCCCGTCGTAAATCACGACGGCGGTGTCGTGGCCTATTCCTTGCCATTGAAGATCACCGTATCACTGAAGTTAAACACTGGTTCACTAAACACACTAGTTTTTAACTGAAGTTTGTTGGCCTCCCTCACCTGGTGATCACATTTGACTGGTCCCCTCCTCACCACACCCGTTGCTTTTATGCATGCCGAGTATGGTTCAGAGGGGCACAGTCGCTTGCGACCACGAGGCAGGGGAAGCGACGCCTAATTTCAGCGTCTTTATCCTTTATTTTTAATCAATCATGTTACATTCAAAGTTAAGAAGTAATACAGAGCAAATACTGGCCGCAGAATTGCATTCGGCATATCATGCAAAATAATAAGCTTTGCGAAATAAAAGGCGATGTAACACCTTGGATCTCTTCAAGGCGCTCTTCTCGACGCGAAGAGGTTGTTCTGACCCGTCTACGCATTGGACACACATCTCACTCAAGGATACCTTTTAAAAGGTGAAGACCCACCACCCTGTGAGCAGTGTGGTGAGATTTTAACTGTTAAGCACATTTTAGTAGAATGTCCTCAACACATGGACGAGAGGAATGATTTTAAACTAAAACCTAATTTAAAAGAAATTTTATCTGATGAATCTGAGAACATAACCAATGTTTTTAAATACCTGAAATCAACACAGCTGTACAATAGGATTTAAAAATAACATGCCATTATATAAGAGAATACGGGCACTGATAACCTTAGTGTTGTGTGCCCTTAAACCCTAATAACTAACTAACTACAAATTCGGCAATGAATGACCCTTGACCATACTCTTGTATCTCATCGGTCATATCACCAAGGAAATCACCCGTGTGTGGTACAAACATGATTGCATCTATATATGGATGTAGTTTATCCATCAAACCGGATTATAAAAATATTTTCTTATCAGATGTGGGACCCCCATATGCTTTGCTCCTAAAGGTGTGAGACCCTCAGGAGGACTGTGTTTGTACCCTTGTAATGTGAGTGCGTGCACAACCTGCATTTAGGGTTTCTCAACTGAGACTTCTGCAGGGCAATCTAACTAACACCACCCGAGTGTCCTTGCACTTTGCAAAACATACAGGCATGTTACGAACAATGTCTTCCTTGGTTGGCCATACAACCATTCCCTCTATGGGACTACTTAAAACGTCAGTGTTAATAGAAATATGGAACAGGACAGCAATACACTTGAAGCTCATATTCAACTTAATTTTGACTTATGTTATACAATCCTGCAGCATCGATTTGACCTCGCCGCCCCGCACCTTCTGACTCCACCTGTACTCACAGTGGAGAGGCAAGAGCGGCCTCGCACTCGCAGTAGGTCTGTCGTTCTCGTCGCGTGCGGACGTGTTTTGTGTCCGCTATTAGTTTTGATATTGCTGGGCCTCCACAATCATAATAATAATAATAATAATAATAATAATAATAATAATAATAATAATAATAATAATAATAATAATAATAATAATAATAATAAAAAAAATAACACTTGTTGGCACTCTGAAAGGAGAAAGAATCAAATAACATTCTCCATTGGTTGGACCACGACTTACTATAATTTCAACAATCTTGGTAGGCCTAAATGAACCATCATCAAGCATAATGACTGAATCATTTTTTTTCTTTGCCCTGGTGTAGTCCATGCTATTGTATTTCACACCATTTACAACAAACCGCGAGTTATGTTGTTGTGTCGGGAAACACATTAGCCCGCTTCAGGAACACTTCGTTGAGTTGACTGAAACAAAATGTAAAGGTATAAGACTTATACATACTCTTTAAATTTAAATAATCAACATTAAACAGCCCAATACTTTGTCACATTAATTTTACAGATATTAATGAATAATCAATTTATCAACACACTAAACAAACTTTTAAAAAGAACAAGTTTTCCTTCCTCTACCTGATTGCTTCTTGTTATCAATAACTTTCTTATATGCTGATTCGAGTGGTGTGAGTGTGTCATTACGAACCAGTAAAATTATATTTTTCAGAATTCAGCTCTTGTGCTAATGGACCCCACATATTTTCTTGACTTTATTTTTTGGTCGGTTACCTTCTGTCTAAATTGAGGGTATAAAAATATCAGAAACTTTGTGGCCTCTTCGGACCAGAATACATCACTGTCCACCTCCTGGTTATCAAAATTCGGTACATGCCCATCTGGCCCGTCCTCCACTTCAACTGTACCATGTTTCTCACACTGTTATGTACAAACTCGCGTCATAAAGAATCGTCGTTGAACTTGGTAGGTGACAAACCTGGTCCCTAGTTGAGTCGGTAGGCTAGCCCAAGGAAATCCACAAAATAATACATGAAACTTGTAGAAGACTAAAATTCGTTTCTTGCATTAGAAAATTTATCGTTTCACTTAATACTCGTAATCTTGACGTTCATATTAATAACATATTGACTACTTTCGTTTTTTTTGGCGTTTCCGCAACACATTCCATTGTTCTTCTTGACCTCAAAAAAATTAAATGAGCCCTCCTTTAATGTTCACGCAAAACTAATAGGACGTTTCCTACGCTTTTTAACACCTTGTTGGACGCCATCTTGAATTCCGGGCAAATGGGTCAAAACCAAGGTAGTACCGGGCAGATCAAGATTCAGCAGGGTTTGTTTCCCATAATTCAGCCCGGTACCACAATGTCTCACACATATAAAATGGTTTTTACTCGGAGGGGAAAAAATACACAGTTTTCTCCATATCAAAGTGGCCGCCGTTTTGAAAATGGTACTTTCGTTTCTTGGGCGTTTACGCAACACTACACATCGTTCTCCGCAACCCCGAAAACCGTAAAATGAACCTCACTGACGTGTTCATTGAACAAAACTAGTACTTTTATTGGGTTTATCCGGATTTTACACATTGTTGGACGCCATCTTGGATTCTGTATAGGCCAAAATCCAAGAGAGTACTGGGCAAATTCGGATTTATTGGTTTTTCCCCCTTAAATCAGCCCGGTACCCAAATGTCTAACAAATTCCAACTCGCAACCTTCTCGTGGTTTGGCCCGTGATAAGGGGAGTTTATCTCCCTGAAACTAATGTGCGAGCTCTGGGTCGTCATCGGGGAACTTTCCCCTTCCCTTTGACTACCTCCTCGACGGCGACGACAATGACAACACGGACGGACGAAACAGACGGAGACGACCACGACGTGGGGGAACCTCTGCCCTCCCCATATGCTTGTGGCTGGTTCTGACCAGCACAGGCCCGTCCACTTCTTGTCCCCCCGCGTCATCCCTTACGTCCCTCCCTTCGTCTCGATTAGCCTTGTTGCATAAATATGAAACGTTAAGCAATATACAATATACAATATCTAACATTTTGCCACTAGTATCAAAATAATCAATTTTTTTACCAGTCTATGTCGGTTCTCATCAGTCCATATGTCCGTAGCAAAAGATATTCCAGAACTACGAGCATTCCTGGATATAGTTATTTTAACTTCTTCCATATTTGCGCGTCAGGAACTTTTCCGTGAGGATTTTTCTACTTTGTAGCAATTCATTAACCGTAACTTGGCCATACGTCGAGTGATTGGGCAAATATCTGAAATGAAATTACGCCATTTTTAGTTACACTACACTTATGTTCATTGTAAAAAGGGTCGACATAACCCAGCGGGAACACATACGTCGAGCCAGCGTTGGGCCGGCGTATTCGGTTTGGTCGGGCCAACGTTTGTATTCCAGGTCGAAACTACGTAGTTATGTCCGTCGGGCCAACTAAGTTTGTCGAACAAATTGTCGAAAGGGTTCCCGACAAGATCACTTTCTAGAAGGGCCTTCAAATTCCAACTCGACACCTTCTCGCGGTTTGGCCCGTGAATAGGGGAGTTTCACTCCCTGAAACTAATGGCGAGCTCTGGGTCGTCGTCGGGGAACCCCTTCCCTTTGACTACCTCCCCGACGGCGACAACAAAGACAACACGGACGGATGATGACACAGACGGAGACGACCACGCCTCCCCATGTGCTTGTGGCTGGTTCTGACCAGCACAGGCCTGTCCACCTCTTGTCCCCCCGCGTCATCCCTTACGTCCCACCCTTCGTCTCGATTAGCCAAGTTGCATAAATATGAGACGTAAAGCAATATCCAATCCAATCCACTTTCTAGAAGCTCCCTCTATTATCCTGATTGCTCTTTACTGGAGGATGAAGATTCGTTTTGCATGAGGCGATGCACCCCAGAAAAGTGTATTATACGAAAGGTGGGAGTGAATAAATGCAAAGTATGTAATAATCAAAATATGAGGTTGGGCGTTGGACTGTAGTTTTAAGTTTCCTGAGTATATAACACCCACTAAGAATTTTAAATGAAACAATGTTTGTTTGACCCGACCAATCCAAAGTCTCTGTTAGGATTAATCCTAAAAGTTGAAATGAATAAGAGTAAATAATGTGGTTACTTCCAATTTGGATTAGAGGGCTTAACAGGGGTATATTTTGTATATATACCTAGGTTAGGCCTAGGCCAAGTGAAGGCCCACATACAGCAGGACCCTGAATTAGGCCTAGGTATATAGGCAAGCCCATGACCCAAATAATGTTTGGGAAGCATTTGACAATATTTTTCTCTAACCTAGGCTAGGCCTCTGGCACAGAATAGAGTTTGAGCAAGCATTTGGCAATTAATATTTCATTCATTTAAGCTCTACCTGTCGTTTCTGCACCCTGTTGTACCGGGAGAAAGGATCTCTGTTGATCTTTGATCAAATCGAGCCCATTTTGAGGGAAAGAACCCAGTCAGGGTTCCCTCTAAGAAAGAAGGCTTTTCTAGAATAAACAATTAATATGATTAATTTTAAAATTCGTATTCAAATTGTAGTCTAAATGCTAGGCTAGGCCTAGGCCTAGTGAACGCCCACATACAACAGGACCCTGGATTAGGTCTAGGTTCTAGCCTAGGTACCTCAAATTCCGGTGGGAGTTCAGGTAAACCTTGCAATCTTTATTCGTATTTCGTACTGGCTATGTTTTTCATAGTATTGTCACAGTTGATGTAGACTAAACTGTGTTATATGCATTTCAAAACACTATTAATCATTTTTTAAATACAATCCATACACTACAAAATCTTTTCCGACCAGGGGATTGAACCCAGGTTTTCCACATTCTGGGTATAAGGGCGCCTTAGCCAACTAGACTAGGGAAACGCCAAAGCCGTTGATAGACGGGTGAGTTACCATGTGTATGAATACCCGGTATCGTTCCCTATACTGTCTACATCCAGCCTTAGGTATTGTATTGTATTGTATTTTATTTGCAGCTGTTAAATTACATTTGTGAATGTCATAAGTACGAGCATCGTAACATAAGCTGTCAGTTTTCTTAAAGGGGCTAAAAACCGCAAAAATGATTTTTTACCACGTGATCTGTAGCACAATACTACACTTAAATGACCGTTTAAAAAATTATATCTTGTAACTGTGATTTAACACGAATTTTTTAATTTTTTTGATCCAGAAACTGTCGAAAATTGGTGTTTTAGAAAATTTCCTAAATCGGCTTTAACCTGCTTCTTTTTTGGTCCACATAGATACTAGAGCATAGTACCAATCTAAAATGCCCCTTTATAACATCGTGTCTTGAAACTGTGCCTAAATATACCCTCAAACACGCAAAAATATGCATTCAAAACCACACCTCTTCTTGGTAATCAGCATATTTTGACCGAACTACTTGCCCAAATAACAAAACAAAATATAGAGAATTTACAGAAAAGGCTGTCGAGTACGTCAGTAATGGCCACTATTTTTTTGGATCAAAATCCTCCAAGGTCACGTGGCATAAAGTGCCCATGTTGAAATTCCGAACCGCGTTATCCGTAGATGTTCCAGACCGGTTGCGGATGTTCTTGCAACAATCTTTAACACATCGCTACAACTCGGGGTCTTCCCAAAGGCGATGAAGAACAGCCTTGTGGTCCCGATACACAAGAAGGGCTGCAAATCAATGATTTGGGAATTATCGCCCTATTGCCTTGGTTACAGCCTTGTCCAAAGTTTAGAAAAACTTGTGAAAGCTAGGATCATACAGTATTTAGAATCTAACTTGCTCTTTACTAACAGTCAACACGGTTTCCGTCAGGGCCGATCTACTACCTCAGCCTTATGTGGAGTAATAGAAAAACTAAGCGAAACCATCGACGCTGGGGACTCTGCACTGGCCGTATTCTGTGACATGTCAAAAGCCTTTGACTGCGTGAACCACAATAGGCTTGTTGGTAAGTTTAGAGCACTGGGCTTTCCAGACTATATTGTAAAAGGGGTTGCGTCCTACCTGGAGGGTAGAGAACAGTCGGTACAAGTCAGAGATTCGGATGACGGAAGGACCAAATTGGTTAGATCATCTTGGATGAAGACCACTACCGGGGTACCACAAGGCACTGTACTTGGGCCACCATTCTTCCTTGTTTATGTGAATGATCTACAACCGTGTACTCCGAGGTGCGAAGTCTATATGTACGCAGATGACTTTACTTACGTTTGCTGGGGGAAATACATCACTGAAGTCATCAAAGCCGCGCAAAAAGAACTGGACCAGGAAGCTGCATGGCTTTACGAAATCAGCTTGCGATGAATGCAGAGAAGACTACAACTACACTCTTTAGTCGCAACCCCAGTAATACCAGTAATGTCAGCAAGCTGAATCTACACTTCGAGGGGCACTTGTTGCCCGAGGCTGAAACTGTAGCTTCCCTTGGACTTACCATAGCCTCAACACTTAAGTGGGACTCGCAAGCTGACAACCTTATTAAGAAGCTAAGTAAAGCCTGCTTTGCTATTAGAATTATCAGACAGCGTATTGGCCTTAGTTCTGCTAAGATTGTTTATTCTGCATATTTTGAGTCTCTTTTACGTTACGGTATTATACTATGGGGCTCCTCTAGCAAGAGAGTTTTCACCAGTATCTTCTTGATACAGAAGCGAGCGGTGCGTACTCTAGTGGGTGTTGGTAAACGGCATTCGTGCAGACTACTATTTCCCGAGCTCGGCTTACTAACCCTTGCTGGTCTTTACATTTACGAATCAGTTATACATGTTCGCAAAGATTTAGCTAACTTTAAAAAGAATTCTGACTTTCATGGGTATGATACTAGGCATCGGGGTGACCTGCATCTTGAATCAGTAAGAACTACTACAGCTGGTCTCAGGAGCCCCAGAAGTTGTGGAAGGCGGCTCTACAACAACCTGCCCATGGAGTTGAAAACAATTAATACCAGTGACGACTGCTTTAAAAGCAAATTAAAAGCATTTCTTATTGATAAGGCATTTTATTCAATTGATGAGTTCTGTAGTTAAATCTGGAGTTACCACAATGTTTTATTATTCATTATTTTAGCAACATAATCATTGTGTATTTTGTAGATCATATGTTTGACAATGTATAATATCCATGAATGTACATTTATGTTTTTCTCTAGGGATCTATGTACAATAAAAAAAAAAAAAAAAAAAAAAAAATTTCTTATGGGAGATTTTTGCCGATGGGACCTAGCTCGAAAAATGTCATGTTTTACAATATTTTGGGAGGTCATGGTGGCCCCAACAATTCTTCTGTTAATTGCTAAATTCATTACTAGTTAGCCTGAATGAAATGAGTTTAGCGGTTAAATGCCCCTTTAAGGCTAATATATAAGCCAACGGTTTAGCCGAGCTCGTTTAACTGGTTTCCACTTTAACACCGAAGTTAAGCAGAATCGAGCGTGGTAAGGGGTAGAGTGGGTGAACGCTCTTTGCCCTGAAACTCGCCTATACTGCTGGTTAGAGCAGATGGAGGGTTCGAAAGCTAGTGAAACGGCTTCGTTCTCCTCGACGTCTGCTCGGCAGTCCGGGTTAGTGGAGGAACCTATATGACTGTCAAAGTTACACCGTCCTTTCGGATGGGACGTTAAGCCGTTGGTGCCCTTGGTACTTTTCGAAAGGAGTAGGCTACGTGCCGGTACCGGGTTTCCCCTCCTCCCTTCTGTTCATACTTCATCCTCATTTATCACCACTCATCGTCTTGATTAGCCAAAGTGCATAAATATGAGACGTTAAGCAATATCCATTATCCAATCAATCTCATTTTATTTTCTATATGATTATATAGTTTAGTTGCTAATACCTTTTCATTCCAAATGTGAATCTTGATTTCAACACCAGATCCATCGAATATATTTGCAATTGCTCTTTTCACTTGTGCCCACTTAAGTTTGTCTCTACCGCATCCAATCTTCCACACACTTAAAGAAAAGTGGTGCGAAGAATGGCATATCATGCAAAATAATAAGCTTCGTGAAATAAAAGACAATGTAACACCCTGGATCTCTTCAAGGCGCTCTTCTCGACGCGAAGAGGTTGTTCTGACCCGTCTACGCATTGGACACACATCTCACTCAAGGATACCTTTTTAGAGGCGAAGATCCACCCCCATGTGAGCAGTGTGGTGAGATTTTAACTGTTAAGCATATTTTAGTAGAATGTCCTCAACACATGGACAAGAGGAATGATTTTAAACCAAAACCTAATTTTAAAAAAAAATTATCTGATGAATCTGAGAATATAACCAATGTTTTTAAATATGTGAGATCAACAAAGCTGTATAATATAATTTAAAAAATAGCACATAACTCTAAAAGAGAATACGGACACTCATAACCTTAGTGTAATGTGCCCTTAAACCCTAATAAATAACTAACTAGCTAGCTAACAAACAATTTTTTTTTTTTTTTTGATAGAGCGCCTTCCTTTCATTTTTGATTTAGTAGCAGGACCATCTAGGCCTGGTTTCTGATATTTTTCTCTCGTTGGTCTCTCTTTATTCGCTCTTATCATATCTTCCACTTTTAATTTCATTATATCCCATCCACTTTCCATCATTTTGGTTCTGATGTTGTCTTCATTTTCGTAACTTGCCTTGATGTTTTCAATCTGGTTCATCAGAAACGAATTCTTTACCATTGTTTCGCATCTCATGTCTCTCACCACCACTTTTGCTTCTTCCACATTTTATCTCATGACCAAGTATGTACCTAAGATCATGTCTCGGATGTCGTTGATATCGTCTTGTAGTTTTTTTATTGCTTAATTCATATATTTTTACCCACTTTCATCTATTGCATTACATTCACACTGAACATCGAAAGAACATAACTTGCAACACCACACAGTGTCTTCGTAAGTTCATGAAATACAGTGATAACTCCGGTTGGCTGCGCACACTATCTTGAACGACACTGGGTCCAGGGTTCACGTGGACATCCCCTGACAGAGCCAGTAGAAACATGACAACAGCGCAGGGGCCCACGGGCGCTCGCACATGGCGGGTTGTCGCCTTGCTTCTCACGGACCTCTGGCTGGATCGGTCTACGTTCGACTGAGAGGGGGTGGACCCACGCGGAGGGAGCACTGTTCGTCAAAGCACTAAGACTCAACGTAAGTGCCGAGATGCTACATTTTATCACAATTAAGTCACTGTTATTCTCACTATACGAGTATCTTGATGTAGTTTCACGGTATCGAGTATAACTGTTCTCACGTGACACTTCAAAACGTAGAACGGAGACTTTGAGTATGGAAATTAATAAAAATAGACGGAGCAGACTTGGCACACAACCTACACTCGCCGCCATCTTGACCTGGGAACTGGGCCGTAGCCTAACTACTGGCCTAGGTAGGCCTACTACTAGGCCTACACCTGTCCTACACTGTGTTGTGCGTTGTTATATCTTGCCATAGCCTAGGACTGGGTGCTCAAATGCACTAGAGCTTTGCTTAGGGGCACAGGGCAAATGCACGGATGTTGTGTAGGCCTAAGCCTAGCCTAGCCTTTGGGACACAAAGCTTTAGAAACCCAAAGCTTTGGGCTTTGGATGCCTTCCCTAGGCACGCTATAAATACCTAACCTAACATTACGAGATTGGCAATTCCGTCAAATAAGTGTAGGCCTAGGCCTAGGACACAACGAATAGACTACTGTAGACCATTTTCCTTGATTGAATGTTGTATTTCACCTCAAAATGTTTAGCGGTTAGCCACTAAAAACTAAAATGTCTTGTACGTTCTTTCCGTGACCACGACAATAAGAAAGCAAATTCCACAGGCCAGTGAAAACAGGAATATGATTGCCTGAAAACAATTAGTATTGCGATGTCTACTATTCTAGCTCCAAAATTTTTTAAGAATTTTTGCCTACATATGAGTTAGAACCAACGGTAGGCCTACATATTGGTTCAATTTGATGGTTTTAATTTAATTTTTTATGGTGCTATACGATCTTACCGAATTTCCAAGCTTCTGGATACACTGATCGAATTGTGTGACAAAGTCATTTAGTGAATCGTTAACCTTAAATCGCTCTTATCGTTTGTTGTTATACGGCTGTATACAATGCCTGCATCAGATCTGCATCGGACACCACAACCTCGCGCGCATCCTCTCAGAGTTTTAGCCTCGCAATTATGGCCATTTTTCAGACGACCCATTACTCATCATCCCTACCACATGGATTATCCTGAAATATACTGTATTTTAATACCCCACGGTTTGCCTGAAAACTCGGGAATTGAATTCAAATGACCACCGATGACTCCTCCCGGTGTCCGGGTCTCCTACCCGGATGAAGTAGGGCACGCAGGCGACGCCAGTCGTAGCGGTCGTATTTCCTCAATGACTTATCCTCTGAAAAATTATGGCAGTTTGACCGGAAGTGCAGTTTGAGGTCTCTAACCCTTACCCCGCAGATGGGGCAGCGGCAGAGTTTGTAGTACGGCCGCCTGTTCACTACGGCCTCGGTTGTGTCCGAGCTAGATTCTGACTGCAATAAAATGGAAAACCTAATTCAAGCAACATAAACAAACATCAAGAAAGGTTATAACGATTTATAGAAATACACATCTGACTTACAGTGGTTAAGGTCAGCTAATCATTCCTTCAGATTTAAAAGCATTTTGTAAACAAAAGCTTAAAGAGCAATGGCAATATTCCTGGAACAAGATAGAAAGCTTAATATTGCGGTTCTGTCCTCTACAAGAATTCAACCACAAGTTCCATCGCGTGGTATCATTTGCTATATTTTTTAGTATATGTTTACGGAGGCAAGACCCTACCTCCTGCACTCCTCTTCCGGCTTCCCCCTCCAACCGTATAAGACCGCTGCCTTCCTGTTTCCTTCTGCAAAAATTAAGCTTTTTTCGTGGGAATTAAATCTCTTATTAAATTAAATCTCTAAATTATAGAGTGAAATATGCTCCTCTTCAGGTGAACTAGGTATATTGCAGATAGGACAAGTGTGAAGGGATGTCCGAGGGCTGTTTAAGAGGACTCAATCCCTTGCATTTGTATTATCGACAAAAAAAAAACCTGGAAAAAACTTTCAGTCAGAATTTCCGATCTCGACGGGATTCGAACCCGGTACCTCCCGAATCAGAGTCTAGCGCTTAGCACCCGAGCCAACACTGTCGGTGACAACACTGTGTAGATTTGAGGTCAATGCTGCATTTTTGGGCGATTTTCTTGCAGGCTTATTGAGAAACCTAAGATAAGTAGTCTTCGTTTCATTGCTGCAATGTGATGTCCTATACTTCACTTCATGGAGTGTTTCAGAGTACTTAACCAAACAACTTTTGAGTACGGTACTTCCTTATTTATTTATTATTTTTTTGCATATAAAGCAGTTTTCGACCCGCCATTTCAAAATCGGTATGAAGTTCGCCTGAAGGCCTCGAGACCGGCGGGCATCCGCTCACTGGAACTACTACAGGCCTTAAACATTACAC
Organism: Sweltsa coloradensis; assembly: GCA_024449915.1. Classification (NCBI taxonomy): domain Eukaryota; kingdom Metazoa; phylum Arthropoda; class Insecta; order Plecoptera; family Chloroperlidae; genus Sweltsa; species Sweltsa coloradensis. The sequence continues at coordinate 78,484 of JAMZAV010005321.1, read as the reverse complement.
TTCCTCTTGTTTTCTATAAATCAAATGGGGCAATCCCACCTTGGACACTAAACAAACCATGCTGCATAACACAGCTCTCAAAATACAAAAAGGCCACCACATCAAACAAACAATATCAAGCACTATTCAACAAAATCCGATACAATTACAAAGATTTCAGAATTTTTTTTACACACAGTTCAAAAATGAACAATTCAGTCGGCTCTTCCTTACAACGGAGAGCAACAACTTCAACTTTAAACTCCATTCCACATACAGCGTCTACAATGCAGAACTGTTTGCAATTCTACAAACCTCCTGTTTGCTCTTGATAGTAAGGACTCCAAATTCTTAGTGTGCACGGATTCTTTAAGTTAACCAGCAACGTCTCCTTGGTCCTGTTCTCCATTCCGACTACGAAAAGCTTCTTTGTTCCTCTTTCGAAGCCGCCAAACACCCACTTGCCTTCAACCATCCTGCCCCTGTTGTACTTGCGCTTCCCAATCTTAGCCTAGTCAATTTCCACTGTAACACCTTCCCCACCAATCTTCTGCGTATGTTCCAAGCACCACTCACCACTCCCTACAAAACACAGACTAATCGACGATTGTGTGTTCCCCAATCCCTAATTCGTTGATAATAAATTCTTGCCTTGGAGGACGGAGGCACAGCCATAACATGGTGAGCTGGCATATCTTGCAGACTGACATATTTTAGCCCTCAAACCACGTTTCCTTCCTGGCAGACACGGTGAATGGACATATTTTTTTTTTCGAACTGGAACCTTGCATAGTGGCTTTGCCGCAAACATACATCAATGAAGTCTTCAATGTACACCGGTGGCCACATAGCTGGCATATAGGCCTACGCTCTTTTGGCAACACCAAATGATCCTTTAACCATTGGAAAATCTTGTTGTCATCACTTGTTAATACTCCAAAGCCAAACAAAGACAACTTACACCCTGTACAATCCATTGTGGTCCAAAGATTTACTACTGTCAAACTACTCCATATTTGCGCCACCGGAATCAAATCGAACGCTAAATTGACAGTTGGCAATCATGCTCCAACATGGCGTGATGCCAGCTGATGCATTACACAGTACACACTTTGAACAACACGTAAGAATAATTGAAATGACACAAAAACGGGACAATTCTCACCTTTTCCGCCAAAAACAGTTACAGATGGATTAAGGTAACATAATAGTACTTTTTAATATGTAATTCGTAGTGGAAATAGTCTTTTTTGGGATTTTTTTGGTGTTCTTGGCGTGAGGCGCTTTACAGCATAATTACCACAAATTATCCAGCATGATCAACTGTACTGTATGCAATAAAGAAAGATATGAAATGAAACTTCAAGTGTTGAGGGGGACGTGTAACGCGCCGTATTCCGTCAATAACAAACAATATCAACTACAAAAAACAATACCGTATCGTCTCGATGAACCTTAATGCACATAAAGAAAATGTACTACAAATGGGTATGACAAATACTATATCATCCATCATTATCAACTGTACTGTATGCAATAAAGAAAGATATGAAATGAAACTTCAAGTGTGGAGGGGGACGTGCAACGCGCCGTATTTCAGTATTCCCTCAATAACAAACAATTTCAACTACAACAAATAATACCGTATCGTCTCGATAAACCTTAATGCACATATAGAATATCACCCAAACAATTAATTACGCACCTTAAAACCCATGTGCTGCTAATATAAATGCGATTTAAAAACCTCCAATGCACTTCACGTGTAGCGTCGATATGACCTCGCCGCCCCGCACCTTTTAACTACCACCTGCAGCTACACGCACCGAGCAGAGAGAGAGCCTCGCATCGCAGTCGGTCTGTTGTTCTTGTCGCAGGCGGACGTGTTTTGTGCAGGCTCTTCGTTCTCTTCTTACAGGGCCTCCACAGTACAGGGAGTTAGCTTCTTTACAGTTGGGTGTGTTTTTTGAGCAAGTCTTGGCTGTTGTGTCCTCGCATCATTCTGTTTAATGTTTGTTCACTTCAGGAGGTTTATTCTATCTAGACTGAAAGGTTTTGTGCTGTCTTTATTCTGCCCTGCTCGGCATACGCTTGTGGCTGGTTCTGACCAGCACAGGCCTGTCCACCCCTTGTCCCCCCGCGTCATCCCTTACGTCCCTCCCTTCGTCTCGATTAGCCATGTTGCTTAAATATGAGACGTTAAACAATATCCAATTAAATAAAAAAAAATCGGCATCTCTGTGTTGTGCTCTGCCTGTTCTGTCCTGTCCGTACAGCCTGAGTGGTTTTAATTCAATGCTTTTAGTACAGTAGGCCTACTCTTTTAATAATAATAAAATTGACTGCCTCCAGTTATGTAAAGTCTGAAACAAAAAGAAAACAGATAAAGAGAGTTACCAATTATTTGATGTGTTGGAGTGCCTCCGTACTTCCATTGTACAGCGGACACTCTTTGATCGAAAAAGTTTTAGGGATAATTAGTAATAGTGCATATCATACACACCCATTTTGTACTTTTTCCAAGAGATGATAAAATGCACCTCAGACCTGGTCTTCCGATTCGGTACGGTCTGGTTCTTTACTCCCACGCCAGCTATCAATTACAGGTACAGCAACGATAGGTTTTCCCGATGAATGAACAAATGTCCCCCTTGTCAAGAATCTTTGTATCGAAAATAAACAATGACAATAATCATTTTATCATTTTTTTAAAACTTAAACCTTCTCGTGGTTTGGCCCGTGATTAGGGGAGTTTTTCTCCCCGAAACTAATGGCGAGCTCTGGGTCGTCGTCGGGGAACTTTCCCTTTCCCTTTGACAACCTCCCCGACGTCGACGACAATGACAACACCGACGGATCTTGACACAGACGAAGACGACCACGACGTGGGGGAACCCCTGCCCTCCCTATACACTTGTGGCTGGTTCTGACCTGCACAGGCCTGTCCACCCCTTGTCCCCCCGCGTCATCTCTTACGTCCCTCCCTTCGTCTCGATTAGCCAAGTTGCATAAATATGAGACGTTAAGCAATATCCATTTAAATGTATAGACCCAACTGCACTCATTACTACCGACTATGCCGTTGGCTTTTTAGATGCAAGCTCCTAGTTATTGAGTTGTACATGTACCTTTCTTCGTCCTTGATGACCGCAAAGCTACCAACTCCCTTTTGCTGCATTACAAGCTCTTGTTTCTTATCAAAACGCCTATGGAACTCGGCAGCTATTTCCTTTAGCCATTGCAAAATCTTAACTAACACAATGAGCCATAAAGATGTTAGGATTTGTCAAACTGAATTTATCACCCTCCACTTCTTGTAACTTAAAACTCCTAGGCCTAGGCTCATTTTCATCAAGGCCAACATTATACACTGTTTTACTTAGGCCTAGTTTCTACCCTCTTCTATTCATTTATCATTTCACAATCAGGTCTGGATAATGATTCAGCGGGGTTGCCTCTAACAGTCTCATTATGGGTAGGCCTAGAGTGAGTGTTCTCAATGCTTTTTCTAGACCTACAATTTAATTTTCTACTAACAGGCACATATACAAGTACAAAGATTTCAGAAATATTTTTACAGACGGTTAAAAAATGAACAACTCAGTCGGCTTTGCCTTTACAATGGAGAGCAACAACTTCAACTTACACACATACATACACACACACACACATACAGCATCTACAATGCAGAAATGTTTGCAATTCTACGAAGCCTCCTGTTTGCTCTTGATAGTAAGGACTCCAAATTCTTAGTGTGCACGGATTCTTATAGTTCACTAGAGGCTATTTGCCAAATTTACACTACACACCCATTAATTAGTAAAATACACCTAATATTGTTGATTTGCAGCAAAACAACAATTAATAGTTTTTTGTTGGGTGCCTGGTCATTCTGGTATTTTAGGAAATGATGTCGCCGACCAAAGTGCCAAAGAAGCTGGTAACAAAACACAAGTTGATTGCCATTCAGTTGTAACGCCTGATCTAAAAGCATTCTTCAAACGCAAACTTAAAGAAAAGTGGTTCGAAGAATGGCATATCATGCAAAATAATAAACTTCGTGAAATAAAAGACGATGTAACACCATGGTTCTCTTCAAGGCGCTCTTCTCGACGCGAAGAGGTTGTTCTGACCCGTCTACGCATTGGACACACAAACCTCACTCAAGCATACCTTTTGAGAGGCAAAGATCCACCCCCATGTGAGCAGTGTGGTGAGATTTTAACTGTTAAGCACATTTTAGTAAAATGTCCCCAACACATGGACGAGAGGAATGATTTTAAACTAAAACCTAATTTAAAAGAAATTTTATCTGATGAATCTGAGAATATAGCCAATGTTTTTAAATATCTGAAATCAACAAAGCTGTATAATAGAATTTAAAAAATAGCACATCACTCTAAAAGAGAACACGGGCACTAATAACCTTAGTGTTGCGTGCCCTTAAACCGTAATAACTAACTAACTAATAGGCACATAGTTGGACACGTAACTTTATATCATGCTTAGGAGACTTGAGAGCAAAAAAGTGAAAGTGAAATAATGTGTTGGGCCTAGTTCGGGTCCTGGGTAGAACTTGGTCGATAGTATGCGTCTTTTATTCATAACAGGCAAGGAAACGGATACGTTTAACAATAATCCAGAGAGAGGTCCAGCCAAAGACCTAAGGGATGAAAATAAGGATTGTTCAAACCTAAATTTTCGACTATGAAATAAAACTCGTGTCACAATATGACTGAAATAACGGGACTGCAAATATAGTGATAATATTCATTAAAACTAGTTTTAGAACTGTTAAAACCATAGGCCTACCGAGACACATTTTAGATCCCCGATTGACGTATTTTGTAGTTTAAAAAATAGAAAACCTTGTCAATGATGACGATGATGATGACACAGACGGAGACGACCACGACGTGGGGAACACCTGCCCTCCCCATACGCTTGTGGCTGGTTCTGATCAGCACAGGCCTGTCCCCCCGCGTCATCCCTTACGTTCCTCCCTCCATCTCGGATTAGCCAAGTTGCATAAATATGAGACGTTCCAATCAATCAATCAATTGATATTTTTGCATAGAATGATGCTATTTTTTACTTTGAGGAGGAGTTGAAAACCTTGGGCTCATCTACTGGAATGAAATGGAGCAAAACATTCTTTACAGAAGGCTGTGCTACAGAAGGCACACCTACGATAAGTTGTAATTTTTCTGGGAGATGTTCCCCTACATCTGCAAGCCTTACGGTATTCACAACAGTAGGATTACCATCGAGTTTATTTTGGCGTTTTCTACTACTAAATGTAGCAATTAGTTCATAATTTTAAATAACATTTTATATAATTTTGTAGTTTGTCAACTTACTATTTAATTCATTAACTTTTTCTTTTCGGCTTGAATTTTCTGTCAGAAGTTTAGATAAGCTTAGCTGATTCATCTTCAGCATCGTTAGCACTTTCATTACTGGATCAGTCTTGTCACTAGCGATTGCGTCCTCGAGGTTCACTGGGAGGGTTAGTTTTTCGACAGCCAGAGTTCCCGCAGCTGACGAGAGAGCGCTGTAGCTTCCAACCCCGACCTCTAAGCCTGATAGCGTGGGCGGAGTTCTCGCTGGTGCCAACAGGGTGCAGCTATTGTCCGATTCACGGCCTTGTTTTCTGCTATCGTAGCTGTGATCAACCTTGCTGTGCAGAAGTTTTGCCTTGTCGCACTTAACCTTACTCTTGGTCGCACACGTTTTGCACTTCCAGTCTGAATTCCCTGTCTCGGCCTAATCACCGATAAAATTTCGCTCAAAACAAGTAAGGTCAAAACAACCCAAGGCTTAATGTATGCAAAGGAGTTGTTTCGTGTTCCGACCTGCTCTATGCCGAAGAGGCCCATATAAGGAAAAGCCTAAAACGTTAAAAAGTAGTGGACGTTAAGATGTATATTTTGCCATGTCGTACCTTCCAGCTGAGGTCAAATGCGCATACTCCAATCTAAAAGTGCGGCCTTATATCCTAAACCCACTTAGGTGCTTTAAATGTCAGCTACTTGGACATACTAATCAAAGGTGCAATAATCCTTCTATGTGTCCAGATTGTGGATAAGTGCCAATATGGTAATTGTTGCATTAAATGGCCCGTTTACCTCTTTAACAAGTTATTCTTAAAACCAAGTACAAACATGAAAATTAAGTCCTTTGTGTATATTTCCCGACCTAAGTCAAAAGGGGTCTTTTAATTCATTGCCGCACTTCAGACCAGTGACGTGCCTGGTCTAAAGCTGGCGATTGATTGATTGGATACCCAGCAAACATTTTTGCGGTGTCCCGCACGTTTCCCGAAGTCTGTCCCGTAATGCCGCTAGTGCGGGACCCGTACGGGCAGCCCGTACGGGCCCCGTACGGAAGTGTCCTATGGGCCACGACCGGGTCCCGTACGGGACATCCCGCACTCGTCCCAGTGTGTCCCGAAGTCGTCCCAAACGTTTCCCGCGCGCTCATGCCCGCGACCTACCCTTGATGGTCCCGGACGGGTCCCATAGTCTGCCCGCTAGTTTCCCGCACGGGTCCCGCACGGGTCCCGCACGGGTCCCGCACTCGTCCCAGTGTTTCCCGTGCATTGCTTCTAGCGCCATCTAGTAGACACTCAAAGAAGTCAACAGATAAAACGGGCCAAAATTTTAAAATTGAATTATTTATTACGCGATGCCACTTTCTCAATTTATACATTTAATGTGAAGGGGAATAAGTACATAGAATATAGACAAGAATTATCAGACATTTAAATTTTATTGACTACAGCCGAACTCGAACCCGCAATGCCTTCTTCCGGAGTCAGACGCTCTATCCACTCGGCTACAGCACCTATACTGTCTATGGCGCGTTAGATGGCTTATGAAAGGGAGCACGCTTGCGTGGACTGCGGAACACAACATTGCAGTGCAACTATTGTGATATTGAAAATGTGTTTTGGTGTTTATTAAAACATGATACTATTATATATTTTTTTAAATCCTTGCTATCCTCTTCGATTATTAGGCTTTAACAAATACTCGATCATTAAATCTTAAGCTGGCTGGATATATTGCATTGGACGACGGTAGGCCAAGAACAGATAATTGTTTCTTATATCTTATAACCAATCGAATGCGATCAATTATCCCCCCCTCGACGTCCGCGGTGGCACATACAATTAGGGCGCTCATCGAGTACGTGGGTTTGAATCCCGAATAAGGCATATTTTTTTGTGATCGTCCTTTATCGTCATATTATCACCACTAATCAACTCGAATAGCCTTAGTGCATAAAGGCGTTAAGCAATACAAATCATCATACATATTTTAATACTAGTTACAATAAAAAATTATTTCAGTTAAATTATCATTTAACATGTATGTTCTTTGTTATGTCTATAGCATATTTTGATTCTACAACATTTAGTTTATTTATTAATTAATTTTGTTTATACAAAATTAGGTTTACGTGTATTTAGTTGTAACGAAGGGATATCACGCATAATTTGCTATGAGGCTATCGTATGCACTCTCTGATTGTCTTCAACATATTTTTAAGATTAATTTGTACTTCATTTGTAGAAATTAATAAAAAGAAAGAAAGAAAGAAAGGAAAAAATCATTAAAAAAAGAAAAACGCAAAAGAAATAAAAAACAGATTTATTAGACGATCCAACTCATAAGAATATGAGGTTTCAAAAATCAGGAACAGCAAATCAGGGAGTAATCAAACTTTCGCGAAACGACCGAACGCGAATCTTCATTCTTGTTTTCAAATCTTGATAATAATATAGTACAAAAGATCTTGACTCTAATATATTAGACATATAATTATTAGGAATTGTATAGGCTAAGTCAAAAACTGATCACAGCAATGATACAGGACACCTAACTCAAGTTGCGAGCTTCACCAGTGGCCGGCCACCAGACAACATACCTTCACAACTTAACTAAGACTTAATACGATTTACTCGTCTGAAATCAATTGATTATATTTATTTATTTAATTAACGTCTATATAGGCCTATCCTATATTCAGTTTAAAAAACGATTTGCAATGAAATAGAACTAAAAGAATAAATCAACGGAAGTATTCAACATAAATCTATACACACGTATTGTTTTTATATAATTACTCCACATTTTGGGTTATCCCTTTAGTTTCCCTCGCGGGACCCGTGCGGGTCGTCCCATAGCTTTCCCGAAAGGGTTAACCCTGAAGTTTCCCTCGCGGGACCCGTGCGGGTTGTCCCGTAGTTCTCCCAGATAGAAATGTCCCTAACATGTCCCTAACATGTCCCGCGCGGGACCCGTGCGGGTTGTCCCGTAGCTGTCCCTAACCCACAATTTACCCGCACTTCCCTTGGTTGTCCCGCACGGGGCCCAGAGTCTCATGTTTGCTGGGTATTGCTTTACGTCTCATATTTATGCAACTTGGCTAATCAAGACGAAGGGAGGGACGTAAGGGATGACGCAGGGGGACAAGGGGTGGGCAGGCCTGTGCTGGTCAGAACCAGCCACAAGCATATGGGGAGGGCAGGGGTTCCCCCACGTCGTGGTCGTCTCCGTTTGTGTCATCATCCGTCCGTGTTGTCTTTGTCGTCGCCGTCGGGGAGGTAGTTAAAGGGAAGGGGTTCCCCGACGACGACCCAGAGTCCGCCATTAGTTTCAGGGAGTGAAACTCCCCTATTCACGGGCCAAACCGCGAGAAGGTGTCGAGTTGGAATTTGAAGGCGAATGCCGAAATAATAACAATGACAGCTAGAGAACTGTGCCGAGAGCAACATATTAATATCATGGATTTTCAAGTGAGTAGGCACTGGGTGCAACTATTCATGAAACATTGGGGGTACACTTTGCGCCGACGCACGTCAATCGCCTAAAAAATACCGGCCGATTACGAAGTAAAGTTAATTGCATTTCAACGTTTAATAATCAAAATGAGGCACAAAAAACAGTACCATTTAGGGCAAATCGGCAATGCAGATCAAACCCCCATTTATTTCGACAAGACTGTAAATTATACGGTTGATAAAACAGGAAGCGAAGACGCGAAGATTCTGACTAAAGGTTACGGAGGCAGCGTATGACGGTCATGTTGGCATGTACTGCCAACTTTTTTTATTAAAAATATCAATCTTTGGTTGGTTATCGCTCACTCGTCGATTGCGCCGAAGAGAAGGGAGGGTCGCTTTGATTTAAAGTCCTTCACTGAAAATCAGTTATATAACTGAGTGGATAGACTGAGTGGATAGTTATATGCTTCATAACAGCGCCCTTATCGTATGGGCCACTGCTGAGGACGCCACACACAACAACATAACAGTTGCCATCAACAGCGTGTTGCTCGAGGACACAAAATGGGACCATATGAGAATAAACTTTATACAGCTTTAAATAAAAATGCCACTTGGAAATGGACTACGGAACTTAATATAAAATTTTTAAATGTTAAGCGACTCTTTATACACTCTGTTACACTTGTACATCCTGACTTTAAGAAACCCATGTATCTACAATGTGACGCTAGCAAATATGGCATCGGTAGCCAACTATTCCAATAAGACGAACACAACAACATACAGGTTATAGCTTTTGCATCCCTTACTCTAAAAGGAGCATAATTATCTTAATATATAACGTCACAAAAAAAAATTTTTGAGTATTGTATTGAGTTAAATGAAGTTTCGAACACTCGTTTTAGGAATCAAACTAACCATAATAACACTCATAAAGCATTAACACTTCTCAGACAGTGTAAACTACTTTCAGGCAGACTAGTTTGATGGATAAAAAAATTGCAAGATTATACATTCAAACTAGAATTTTTTCAGGAAAAGAAAACTTAAGTTGCAGACATTTTTAGTAGATACCCGATAAAAGACCCGATGGTAGTCTACATACGCCACAACCGCCAGATACCGAGATAATAATAGCCACATTAGCCAAACGTTTTGATCCAAAACTCAGTTAACAAATAAGAAACATAAAAACTTTACAAGCACAAGATCCTAAACTTAATAATTATCACTGACTTAAAACAATATCCAAATTCACCTCATTCAGAGAAATGTAAAATCCAATGTGGGAAATTGTTTCATAAACCTAGCCTTAACGAACGTAGCTGGAAATGTGTTTACCCAATATACTAGTAAATGCTATTATTTGGAACATTCATGAAGCCACATAGGCAAACAAAACGGACTTCAATGAACCTGTATAGTTATTCAAACTTATTAGATTAGTTAAATGTCGTGTCAACAAAAGCGTATTTGCAACTCCTATACAAGAGACTAGAAACAACAACAACCCCAGCACAGGAACACGCAACCTCTTAGTGTTTCGAAGATCTCATCCCACACTCGAACAAATGGAGCAACAGTGGGATGACCACTGCTTCCCTGACAAGCAGGGCAGAACACAGAGAAAAATAAACCTTCTAGTCTGGACAGAACAGACAACCTCCTGAAGTTCACGAACATTAAACACAATGATGCGAAGACACAACATCTAAAACTTGCTCGAACAACACACTCAGCTATAATAGAAGCTCGTTCCCTGTAGACACTGTAAGAAGAGAACGAAGAGCCTGCACAAAACACGTCCGCCTGCGACAAGAACAACAGACCGACTGCGATGCGAGGCTCTCTGCAGTATGCGTGTAGCTGCAGGCGGTAGTCAAAAGGTGTGGGGCGGCGAGGTCATATCGATGCAGCACGTTAAGTGCATTTAAGTTTGTCAAAATCGTGATAGTGACAGCACCACGTGAGTCCTGAGAAGTGTATTTTATTGATTGTGAATTGTATATACATGTGTAGCGGGGTTCATTCAGCTAGTTTACTTTGCTCACATTCACTCTCACTTATCATATGGCCTGCTATTTTGGAGAGTTTCCCCCCATGCAAACAGAATATTCATTCTCCAAAAGAGAGCGTTACGTATCATAGCTGGTGTCTCCAGAAAACACTCATGTAGAGAACTCTTCAAGGAACTTGGTATTCTTACTCTAGCCTGTACCCTCATCAAATCAGCCGCATTATTTGTTCGCAATAACAGTAACCTCTTCCACCTAAACGCTTCTGTGCACTCCCATAACACGAGAGCCAACCTTCATATACACAGGCCCTCCCACAACCTGCGCCTCTTTGCACAAGACCCTGAATATCTAGCTTCCACCCTATAATAAGCTCCCTGACCACATCAAAACCTCTCCCACCCTGCCTTCCTTCAAACATAAGTTGAACTCATATCTTATAGCAAACAGCTTTTACTCCGTCAATGACTACCTCTCCATGTAATATTTGCACTTTATTCATTTTATCATTAAAATATTTACAAATTATCTTGAGTTGAAAATTAAACAAGCAATTGAATTGTTTAAATTTTCTTCTTTTTTCAAATATTCCCTTAGCCAAAATGATGTAATTCCTTGGACTGTGCATGTATATTAGACACGTTCTACTGTAGGCCCTACATCATTGCTGTTTTCTGTACCATCAGCTTATCACAATATCATATCAATTATTATATATTATCATGTACATATTGCTTATATCAAACTTTTCTTTCTTCTTTATGACTAATGTAATGACTAATGACTGATGACGAATAGGCCTATCATGCAAAAAACAACATCAAACTTCTCGAACAAAACTCAGCTATAATAGAACTCTTCCTAGCCTGTAAGAAGAACGAAGAGCTGCCAAAACGGGAAAGAACAAGCATGCATCAGTTAATATCTGAAAGGCACGGATCGGGGGGGCCTTTGCGACAAGTCTTAATTTTCAAAACCAGCCCCGGGAGTCGGTGATGTATCGGACGCTCGCTTTATTTTGCTACAAAAGTTGGAACCCCCTGCAACGCTTAAACTTAGAAAAAACATACTGAAAAACAACTCATCCATAACACTGAAGAAAAACAAGACCTCAAAAATCCTGCCACAACAACACTTACAGTTGAGAAGTCTAAACGATAAGGGGATATAATGCAGCACTAGGCATAAAGTTTTAAATCAATCCACCTGAGCTAAAAGTGTTTTGTGAAGAATAATTACGCATCGATCTGTTAAATCTTTTTAACCGATTGAGTCCCCACAAAGACAGCCAAGTAACTATTAGTTTTCTGAACAATGTAGGATCTTAGGAACTTACATAGTTGTTATTGCAACAGGTTATTTATGATGGCAGCCTCTTATATACGCTTTGTACAGTTCACGACACCGTGATATCAAGGCATCCACAGTGAGCTCTTTGTAAAAGTCCCTATTTAGTTTCTATGTGAATCTGCAAACCATTTGCCTTAAATAAGTTAACTATGCAATAAATACTTATATATGACCTCTATTAAAGGTTTCCCTACAAACCATATTACATTTTTGCTCAATTAAAAGCGAGTATATAGTTTCTCCAGAACCTAGAAGATCTCAGTTGGTGATTTATTAGCTTCCTCTGAATTACACAAGCTTACACTATAAAAAACCTTTCCCCTTAAGTTTTCATATCAAATCACTGAGGGCAAGTACACCTATGGACACTTAGCATCAAACCATGGCTTGCAAACACACTGACAAATATTATAAAATATAAGGCACCACATCAAAACACATATCGCACTTTAAACGATAATTCCGAACATTAAAGATTTCAAAAATTTTTCCACAATACTGGTTCCAAACTATTAATACAGTTGGGTGCTTTTACAACGGGAGCAACACACTTCAGTTTAATGTCTCTCATATCGTTACAATGCAGAACTGTTTGCTTATCTAACAAGCCTCGTTTGCCCTGTAACAAGGACTCCAACTTAGTGTGCACGGATTCTTTAATTCCCATAGAGGCATTTGCCAAATTTACACTACAGACAATTAGTTGTAAAATACACCTTATACTTCCAAACTTGGTTGCAAAACAAAATCAATAGATTTTTGAATGGTGCCAGCAATAATACTATTTTAGAAATGATTTAGCCAGACAAAAGTGCCAAGAACTTGCAATCAAAAGAACAAATTGAGGCATAGTCGTACGCCTGATCTTTAACAAGGCATTATTAAACTTGAGCTTAAAGAAAAGTGGTTTTTTGGCGAAGAACCTAGCATACTCATGAAAATAATAAGCTTCGCAATAAAGGCATGTACTTGTTTCTTTCAAGGGCGCATCTTCACGGACGAGTAAGAGGTTTTCTGACCCGTTTTTATTACCATTGGACATCAACTAATATCTCAAATTCAAGAAACCTTTTAAAAGTGAAGACCCACCAAACCTGTGAAGACAGTGTGGTAAAAGATTTAAACTGTTAGAGCCTACATTAGTTAATGTCCTCAACACATGAGACGAGAGGAATGATTTAACACATAAACCAATTTAAGAAATTTTATCTGACGAATCAGACATAACCAATTTTCAAATACCTGAAATCACACAAGTTGTACAATAGTTTAAAATAACATGGCCATTATATAAGAGTACGCACTGATAACCTATTGTTTTGGGGCCTTAACCCTAATTACTAACTAATAAAAAATAGCAGTCATCATGTTCGGTGATATAAAAGCCGTGCGATTTTTGTGATGAAAGCAAGCGACCTATACAGTGTTCTTCAGGACACCTCAAAGAATTAGAAAATAATGTTGGCAATCTCGGAATCTGCTCTGAGGACACATTTATGACCTATCAAAAGCTATGCATAAATAAAAAATGATAAATAAGTTAAAGATATTTAAAATCATTTTGTCAAAGCTATTATGCATTTATTTGACAAAGATAGTGCCCTTCACACTTAATAAGTTATAAAATGTGGAAAATGTCAATACAATGATTCATAATGATTATAATCACAGTTAATATTATAATAAAAATAACAACAATCTAAAAAATAATAATTTAAAATAATGCAAAATAGCCATATGCTAATGGGGTTAATTGTTTTACAAAGATTAATTCGTATGCCAATATAACTTACTGAAAACAAGAAATTATATCATACAATACAACAAACAATGACAACAACAATGGTAATAATTTCAAATGCTTTGTTTTTGCAGGCCGAAATAATTAAAAAGTAATTTTTGCATGTTATTTCTTTCATAGTACGTAGTGTAAGTAGTAACGTAGTAGTAGTAGTAACGAAATGACTCACAAGTAATAATTCCTCTATTATTTGAGCTGTGATAAGCAAAAATTGAAATAATTCATTTTGCTTAGAGTAATATCATATTATTGACTATTGTTGTTACTTGTTACGTGTCATGTTATATTATGAATATTAATAAGGTTTTACTTGGTTCATAAATTATGAATACACTTACTTTTCACTAATCTTGTCCAGTTTTTCATTTCTCATTTTATTATTTGTTGACATTTATTATTATTATTAATAATAATATTATTCTTATAGCTATTTATTGTAATTTCAATATTTTGTATGAACATTTACAATTCTTAACATAATTTAAGTTTAAGGAATTCATTCTGTGTCAATAAATTAGAAGCTTCAATTAAATGTGATTTGTGATGAAAATATGAAATTTTTTCTTTATATTTTATGTATAACTTGATTGCCGAAGTATGTTCAGAGCATTCCCAAAATTGCCAACATGTATTTCTTATTCTTTGGTTTGTCCTGAAGAAAAACTGTATAGGTGGTTTGCTGTTCTTTCACAAAATCGCACGGCTTTGGTCATGGAGCCCTGACTAATATACATACTTATTATGAAAGGAAAAGTGTTAAATTAAAATCTATGATCAAAAATATTTTATGGGAAGATTCCAAACCATTGATTAGTTTTAAATTCTTTCACAATGTAAACTGTTCCAATATTTACAATCATTTAAAATATGATAACAATAACTAATGGGCACTGTATAACTCTACTGTCAAGTGCTCTAAAAACACTCAACTAACTGTCTCTAAACTAGCGAAGGGGTAAAAGTCATTCCCATTTCATAAGTCCTCTAGCTTTGGTTCTGATGTTCTATATATCCCAGGTGAATCAGGATTGCTTTGACTTGTGAGAATTTTGCTAATCTAATTTGCCTTTTGAGATTAAGATGAAGTCATGTATGGGTGTAAAATCTTTTTCAATGGTGGTTGTTAAGGAGTACATTTCCGTTATATGCAAATGCTGCTCATTGAAAGTTTTCTGCTGGATGGTGTATCGAGTTCGTTTGTCGAGCTGTGAATATGAACACATGTTACATTTTATTATGCTGCTCCTAGGATTGGGTTGGTTCTATTTGTTAAAAGTGCCTCGACTCTCAAGTTTTGCTTCATTTTGGTGTAGATCCGGGGGTTAATGCGTACAAAATCAAGCCCTGGTTTATATCGTTTGTCCCACCATTAGTACTGATATGTCTGGTTTGGCGTTCTATTCCATCTAGGGCCCTTTACTATTTCTTTGTCTGCATTTGGTTCTAGTGTGGAGACCAGTTAAAATTGTCTCCTAGAATCTGTTCAATATTTTGCGAAATATAGTATCATCACGATGAACCTAATTGCACATTTAGTTAATCACTACCAATTTATTACACACCTTAGAGCCCTTGGTACTGTCTTAATTCAATTTTAGAAACCTTCAATGCACCTAACGTGCAGCATCAATAGGGACCATGCCGCCCCGCACCTTTTGACTACCACCTGCACGCAAGCAGCGGTGACCGGTGAGCCCCGCCTCGCAGTCTGCCTGTTATTCTTGTCGTAGGCGGACGTGTTTTGTGTCCGCTCTTCGTTCTGTTCTTACTGAGCCTCCACAGCACAAGGAGTTAGGTTCTATTGCTGCTGAGTGTGTTGTTTGAGCAAGTATTGCCTGTTGTGTTCTCGCATCATTCTGTTTATTGTTTGTCAACTTCATTGCAATAGTCTGTTCTGGTTTAGGTTTAGCTCTTTATTCTGCCCTGTTCGTCACGAAAGCGCTCATCATTTCGGTGTTGTGTTCTGAAATTTCTGTCGCAAATATGTAGAGCCTAAACTAACAATGTTATCAACGTATCGAATACAGTGCAATAGAAAGAAGGCTCTGCATATAATAATTTTTTTCACTATTTTTTGGGATTATTTGAAGATGACCCGCTCTCAGCACTGTTAAGGTCATCACGTTAGTTTCAACTGTGTCTGGGAAAAACATTTTTTGCTTTCTTGAGAATCGCAATTGTCTTTGGTACTTAATGTAGCTTTGTTCTTCCTTTATTTTCATCCATATTGGAATTTGTTTGGCAAGACCATCTTGTACTTTCTTCAATTGAGTTTCTCCAAGATATCAATCTATGATTTTACTTAAGTCATCCAGTGGAATTTTTGGCAGTCCTTCCTTTACGAAATTCCAAAAAGTTACAGTTGGTTTGTAATGACAGTAGAATCCATAATATTGTAATATCTGCGAAAATATAAGTATCGTCGCGATGAAGCCTCACTACGCTTTTAAGTATAGCTTGCACCAATTTTTATACATCTGGAGATCATGTGCTAGTGTCATCTACGATTTGAATAATGTACATGCACTGACTTTGCATCATCGATATGACTGCCCATCCCGCAGTTTTGAACTGCCATCTACACAGGCCACAGTACCCAAGGGAAAGTGGCAGTATCTGGCAGTCTCGCAGTCGGTCAGTAGTTCTTTGTCTTGCTCTTCATTCTGTTCTTGTTCGTCTCCACAGTAAAAGGAGTTGGCTTCTGTTATACTGAATTGTTTTGTTTGTGTGTGTGATACCGTTACGAGGATGTCTGTTCTGTCCAGACTGAAATTTTTTTTCTTCCTTTTCTGTATGCTTGTCAGTCAAGTGCTTGTTTATCTCGAAATTTCGCCCCGTTTGTTCCGTCCATACAGTCGTGGGGTTACGTTGGTCAGTGTGAGATAGCTCGTCTTACTGCTGAGTGTGTTGTTTCAGCAAGTCTTGCCTGTTGTGTCCTCACAAATGTCTGTTAAATGTTTGTAAACTTTGGGGTTTGTCTGTTCTGTCCAGACTGGGGGTTTTTCCGTTTGCTTTTTATTCTACCCTGCTGTCAGGTAAATGTCCTTGTTAGACGCACAACAGATAACTGGCTGTGAAGGTGTGCTATCCTTTGTACTAAAAGGTACGCCCCCTACTTCCCACTTTCCCCGTTCGGAGGAGGTTGTGTTTCGGGATCAGGGCAATGAACAAGCAGAACACACATGGGTGATTCTCCCAATTTTTTAATATTCATTTTATTTGCTTCGGACGTAAGAAATAACGATTTTAAAAGGGGAATCTAAAATTGCAATTGTAGAGATGGTTTTTTGAGGGTTTACCTTTTAAACGACGCCACATAATTAAGAAATCAAGTAATTAGGCATTCGTAACGTCTTTACGGTTCCAATCACCATGGACGTTCTGCAACCGACCTCCCCAATTCACCAAAACTGTCTCGATACAAAAGGTCTCACAATCCAATACTCAATTTCCAACATTATTTCAAGAAATACGTTCTCATTTTCATGACTATAGCTGCTTTCTTTAAAAGATGCTCTAGAATGGATGATTCGGTTGGTTTATATACTGATGCAGGTAACTTCACTTTCCACCTCCACCCAATGTTCAGTGTGTTAATGCTAAAATTTTTGCATTACTTAAAGCCTTACTATATGTCATAAGGAGTAACAAATCAAAGTTCTAATCTGCGCAGACTCTTTGAGTTCCTGGAAGCAAGTCTTAAATTTATTCAAGTCATCCCATAATTCACATGATTCAGATTATACTACGAATCTTTCCTATAAACAAAAGTCTGTAGTATTTTCTTGGATCCCTGGTCATTGCGGGATCTTAGTAACGAGTACAGCAAATGTGCAAAATCAGCAGGGCAAAAGGACAGCATCGACTCGGCTAATCATTCCTTCAGATTTAAAAGCATTTGGTAAACAAAAGCTTAAAGGGAGCAATTAGGCACACATGCCACCTTTTGCACCCACACACATTCCCCATGCATGGACAGCGGCCACCCAGCAGCTAATCTCCAGATCCAGATCCTTGCAGTTCTATCCCGTTTTCGTGTACTCCTTCGTCCACGTCTATTGTTATGTCTCTTCGTATGAGTATTAGTAGTAGTAGTTTTAGGGCTTTTTCCCCTTCCCTTTAACTACCTCCCCGAGGCGACGCACAATGACACACGAGGATGAGACACAGACCGAGACGACCACTACCGTGTGGGAACCCTGCCCTCCCCATATGCTTGTGGCTGGTTCTGACCAGCACAGCTGTCCACCCTTGTCCCCGCGTCATCCCTTACGTCCCTCCCTTCGTCTCGATTAGCCAAGTTGCTGTGACGTTTGAAAAACCGCGCTCGTAGCCTACAGCTCCCAACTTGGCTGCCAGGGTGCCATGGGGAGCTACCCCTCCCAGCCTTGCTAGCCGCCAGTACCACGTTTTTCCGTCCGAGGGTTTCGCGCTGCGCACGGAAGTCGGCGCTGGATAGCTATGAAGAGGATTGTGACGGTTTGGAGATTCGAACTGGCTGACAGTTGAGGTTTTCTTTCAAATTTGCAACGCTTAGGGTGAGGACTCTTGATTCCTGCGATTAAACGTTATCTCAAGTGTAGATGTTAATAATGGCGGTTTTTCTTTTAAACTGCCGAGAGGGTACGTAAATGTAATTTTAATTTGCCTCGTGGCGTGAAGGAAATTTTTGTCTTGTAAATCTCCCGCTAGGGATAGGTCAAGCTTTTTAAATGTAACGTAACCACTATCTATACGAGATAGCCCGGTACATTTTGTTGTTATTAGGATGGAAGTGGTTAAAAGTCCACCACTTACCATTTGTGTCAGACATTACTTAGAGAGCGCGCCGAGTGGGCGTAGGCTCACAGTTGGAAAGGGCAAACGGTGTCAGTGACGAGAGAGATCCAGCGGCCTGGCCGCTAGAAGCGCGTGACGCAACCAGGATTGTGGACACCGGTGCTGGCGTGAGACGATTCCGCGTCAACTTTTGTTACAGTGGTTGGGCGCAAGGGTGCGTAGTAGGAACCAAGGGAAGTTCCTTGTGGAACGTTGTGGTTGTTTTTAGCAACAAGGTTCCTGGGTGGAATACGTCCAGGGAGCCCGTTATAAATCAACAATATTTATTGTGGGGACCTGTGGGTCAATAACGTAACTTGGATTTAGGGTTATGGAGAATCTTGGATGTGCCCAGTGGAGAGTGTGTTTTATGTATGTATGTTTATGGGACAGGAATGCCTCACACGCCTGCCCCAATAATTGTTTGCCTTCCCGCATCACATAGGTCAATAATAAAAATGATGTCTGAAGTTGAGTCAGTCGGCGATGTGGCCGTACGATGTCACGGAAGGTTAACTTCTCGAGAGACATGATGTCAAGTACTCTCCAGAAGCTAAGGGGGCAATTGTAACCGCACGGCCTGTGCAAGTCCCATTTAGGCCCTCAGCCGGAGAATTTTTCATTTTTATTTTTAATATATTTGCATATGATAGGTTTAATTGTAACAGTTTAAGGCATTTAATTGGTTATGTAAATTTTGCATATTGCTTTGCAAATGTACGTGATGTCACAGATCACAGTAATATTTCAGTAGCCACTCTAGTTGTGCAAGTGCAGCTGAGAGTCAATGTCATTTGGTTAAATTTCACGATGTTTTTGGGTTAGGTAGTAGAGGTAAGGGATTTTCCGAACCACCCTGCAGTGCGAGGACTGGAAGTTGAGTTGTCACAGCAATTGTGGTGTTTTCGGCTCAGGAATGTGTAACCTAGCCGACACATCATCCGCTTCACTGGTTTTCGTCGCTGGCCTCGGCCAATGCAAGCGCGGATGGTCACACGAGCCAAAACTAGGCAGTAAAAATGCGAGTGGAGTCGAATTCTCGTCTAGAAAAGGGAAATACGTAGGCAACCCTAGACCAATAACAGCCCTTAGTTTAAAGTCGCAAAGGTTGTGTGAGACCCAATCAAAGGGCAGAGTGTAAAACCAACGGAAGTAGTAGAAGCAAGTGTGGTGTGTTCCGACCAAGGAATCGTTCACTACGCACATCACCAGAGGAGACGAACGTTTTGACTGCAAGTAGAGTGCATCTTTAACCAGTGTTTTGAAGCATGGGTATTTTCGCAAAAGTGGGGAGTAATCCCAGAGGGCCTGTACTCCTGCGGGAGGTCGAGCTACGTCTCGCATATAATCATGTTATTCAAGTTCATATCAGCAATCTTCGTGAAAAGGCCGAGTGGGCGTTCTAGCACATGCGAGTGTTCAATACCATGCGCGAATAACGACGACATGGGCAATTACTATGTAAATTCTTATATCTACACCATATTGGAGTGACATGCGAGTGTAGTAAAGCTTTAAATGTTTTCCGGTCATTTCAAAGAAAGGGTTGACTTGGTATGTCCAGCCACGTGGGATACAGGGTCACATCTACATCCACCGTTGGACATCCACTATCTACACAAGTAAGATACATAATCCTTTAAGTTGCAATCCCCCCCAATTGTTCGAGACCCAGAAAACTTCGAGTTCGTCTAGGGCCCAGGCAGTCTCTAGGAAGGTTGGTAAATCGGCCAGTTCACGATACGTGACCCAGATGACCAACGGCAAGCGCGGACACAGGGCCCTTCCGTAGCAGAGATCTACCGTCGGCCACCCCTCTGCCCCCGGCCGCTCCCGTGCAAGGCACTTCCAAGATGCGAGGGTCCTCCCCCTCACCCTCTACGAACAACGATAGGCTACGAATCTTCGTATTATAATAAGACCTTATTCTTAAGGATTCTGTAAACCAGAGGTTTATTATTATGTTTCTTATCTTTGCATGAGTTGGATCCAACCAAAAATTCCCAAAACCGGATGTCAGTAGTTAGTATTTCACATCGATACAATATATGCCACTGATTTTAAATTCTTTTACTCAATGAGGTGCATGAACATCCTGAAATCCTCCTTTTAAAGTCAATTCAAAGGGCCTTCAGCCGTTTCAACTATCTAACTCTTAAGTAGCAACTAGTACAGGAAAAGCAGGAACGTCGAGCAACCACCGGACGTGTGCAGCCCTGGATTCGAACGTCTCAACACTAGCGTGCCAGGTTCTGGTACCTCTTTTTGACCCGAGGGCAGAAGTGTATGTTGTTGTGTCATCGATCCGCCACTGTACATGTTTGTGTGTTTGTTTTGCTAGGGCTAGATTTTCCCGTCCCGTGCTTAGAACGCATAAGTTTCGTGTTAATTGTAAAACCTACCTTTTGTTTCAAAACCCGTTATGAACGTATGCAAACACCCCGAGATAAAAATAGCACGTTTGTAAACAGTAGGTTCAAGTCAAAGTTAGAAGGCCTGTCCACAACAATTGACGATCCACCGTGGGACGTTAAGTTAGGACCTAGAAGCCTTGAGCAGCGACAACTCTTTCTTTGTAAGTATGCAATATGCACATGATTGAGACAAGCCTGACCCATTGTTGACCGGAGGTAGGTTTTAATTCTTCTCAGCATTGAAAAACTTATTTCAGTCGATGCTGAACTATCAGGCACTACTAACAGTAATTGAATTACCCCGCATTCGCATTGCAGAGGCTACCTATCGGGGCAGAAACTGAGTTAGCTCCCCGAGTCTATGAGATTTAGACCGAGGCCACAGCATTTTACGTCGGCTTTTCGGTCAGTGGGTGGCGTAAGAGACAAAGCTCCCTGTTGACGAATCAAACTCTCGCAGAGTTCGGGGATGAACCCAGTTCTTGTTGCTAGGCGGGTAGGCACGGCGGCGGGCGTTGCAGTCGAGTCGGCGTCTCGGACACTAGCGGCAGGTCATGTGTTTCAGCACGGAGGCTAGCAGCTAGTGTGTGCAAAGACGAATACTGTTCTTTTTAGTTTCCACTTCTGGGAAATTTCCCAGGAGCAGTGGAGAGCTCTCTAAAATTTGTTTTAAAATACATGAATGAATGCTTAGGACATGATTGCTATCCCAGAGGAAAGATTGACTCTAAAACATCATCCTTTTTCAGAGTTCAGAAGTTCCCATCACATACCGTGGAGATAACTTCCAAGCCTATTAGTAGCTATAACTATTTATCAGTACATAGCAACTGTTTCAAGTCAGGAGGTTTGTTGTACCTGAAGAAGTATGAACGGTTTGAGAATTGGCTCTCATACTCGACCATAAATGCCAATGCATGGTTGCAAAACATTTTGCCTAGCTTGACTACCGCATTGGAAACACTATTTGATCCATTTATCCGAGTAGTAAAGCTTTAAGAAGGACATAATCATTTTTTCACCTTGACGGTACATTAAAGTATAACTCTTAATGAGAAATGAATAGCCTAGCCATGGTTAAGAATATACTACATTGTTTAACTTATAATTATACATAAGAATACATTTCAATGATCTTCCCTTTCTATTTCTACTACATAATAGGTACTTATTTTGTCTGAAATTGCATTATTTTCATTATATTCCCTGTTCATAGTACAAGTGCAGGAATGTCCAAAAGGTTGAGTGTAAAGCTATGATGGGGTATTTGTATGTCGGGCGCACTAATAAGTTAAAAGTCAGCTGGATGAAGGTATTCTGATTGTGTAGAAAATGCTCTAATTGAATATGATTTCATGTATTTAAAGATGTCTAGTGTGTATGTTTTGAATTTCTGTGGGTAGATGATTGTGTAATGATACTACATCAAAGAGTAGAGAAAACACGGGTCTGCCTTTGGTACGCTGGTGTACTTTTGTTTAAAGTGAGCAAACAGCGGGGTCTTCCGGGATAAAATGGGATTTTATTGAGAATTTGAATCGGGGTACGTGGCGACGGTAGAGCCTTTGAGTGTGTGCATTAACCTGGAGGTTCTTGGACTTCCTTATAAATTGATTACAAAATACTTTGTCCTTGATATTCTATCTTCGCCCTCTGTAAGCTTTTGCGGCAACTTCTCACTGACATTGAAAACTGAGCAGTTATTGGTGATATACACCTTTCCATTATTCTATGAGAGCAGTATTCTCAATTTTAGAAAACTTTTATGTCACTTTTTAGGGTCCCTCACACTTTTTCTAAACGCCTATTCGCTGCTTTATGCAGTGTGATGTCCTCATATGTCATAACTTGCAGGATTGATTTTTTTCTCAATGAACTCGATCAAACTCGTCCAACAATGTTTTTTTTTTTTAGTTTAGAAGATCTTGATTTGATAGTCTCTGTAGGCTTGTTGAAGTGTTATTTACTGAGTCACGGGCAGTACCTTGAGAACTTTAGCAGAAGCAGTCCAGAATGGATGTGTATCGAGAGGATAGCTCGTCGCCCAGGAAAAATGCTTCACCCTCCCGAGTAGCTTCCCCGACGTTCGACCTCCTAAATCTTTAAGCTCTCGCACTGTAACAAGCAAAATTATGTTATCTTGAAGGATAAAACAATTTTTAGTTTAATGTATAATACAAACTTTATAATTTCTAGCAAGTTACTAATTTTGCAAATATGGCTTTGTTAGCCAGAGCAGTTTCCATGTCTTCTATGGCCTCTACACTGTGCATTGGAAGGGTTTGAGGCAGCAAAGGCTGATATGCATGTTCTAGAATATTTTTGATCTTTTGTATGTTGGGCCATCAAATTTCAACTCGCAATCTTCTCGTTGTTTGGCCCGTGATTAGGGGAGTTTTACTTCCTGAAACTAATGGCGAGCTCTGGGTCGTCGTCGGGGAACTTTCCCCTTCCCTTTGACTACCTCCCCGACGGCGACGACAATGACAACACGGACAGATGATGACACAGACGGAGACGACCATGACGTGGGGGAACCCCTGCCCTCCCCATACGCTTGTGGCTGGTTTTGACCAGCACAGGCCTGTCCACCCTTGTCCCCCCGCGTCACCCCTGATGTCCCTCCCTTCGTCTCGATTAGCCAAAGTGCATTAATATGAGAGGTTGAGTAATATCCAATCAATTGTGTATGTTGTTTTTTAGCAAATAGACTCATCTCGTTATGTTTTGTAGAAGACGCTTATTTTCTACAGTTATTCTATACACGTCTGGAAAAAAACATTGCAATACATTTAGTATTGTTACACACAGCCTATATGACTTTTATTGTACTGGGGTTGTTCAAACCAGTTTTAAAATCATTTCAACAGAATGACGTTCGAAAGTTTATCTCCAAAATAAAATATTAATTATTATTTTTTAACCTTCCATAAAAGAATAATTATCACGAGTTCATGAAAACAACTCCAAGCCTAGGCCTATGTAGCATGCTTATGTAGTAATTGTCTGAACTCCATCATTTGATATTGAATAGCAATTTTCGTAAAAGTTTGCCCCGACTGGGGATCGAACCCTGACGAACCTGGGCTTTTATGATTATTTTATTATTTATTATTACATAGTTGCGTCTTGATGAATCTCGCTACACATTTAAATTTCGCTCACAACCAATTATTACATCATGTGCTACTGTCATCAATACGATTTTGAATATTTTCCATGCACTTGACGTGCAACATCGATATGACCTCGCCGCCCCGCACCTTTTGACTGCCATCAACACAGGCAACAGTACATACAGCTCAGCGACAGGGCAGCCTCACCTCGCAGTCGGTTGGTTGTTCTTGTCCCAGGCGGACGTGTTTTCGTTCTGTTCTTGAAGAATATGTCTGTTCTGTCCAGACTGATACTATAGACACACTTCTCTGTCCTACAGCTTGTGTAGGCCAGTCAACCCGGTCTATCCGGTTCTGTCTCGTTTATGCTTACGAGTAATATTCCATGATCGATTTTCTTGGCTTCAGTAACATCAATTATTACATCGAGATCCAAGATAATCCCTTCATATGGTTCCGTCATATGTTGCTATCATGTCATGCATATCATGGCATCCTTCTTCAACTACTTGGTCTAGTAAATGAGAAGTTTTCGTTCACTGCATCAGTTGTCCGAGAGGGTTGCCCTCTGTGTAATGGGTACTTTTTCGTTTTGCTCGCTTTCGTGTCCATTGTTCTACTTGATGTGGATCATCCGGTTCTATGTTAACTTTAGTTTGGTCTTTCATGAATGTGTTTACGTCCCCCGGTGGCACCAATACCTGATCGCAGGCAGTATTGAGTTTTCGTTTTCTCTGAACGTTCCCTTACGCACATCGAGTTTTCGGGATGTCATATACCACTTCCTAATGTAACGCTGAGATCAGACCTACACGTTTCAAGAAATCAACCCGGTTTCATGTTGGGTCTTTATTAACCGAGTTTTAACTGTTGCAAAGTTACCCCCTGCTACATACATTATTCATTCTCCTTACGTTGTTTATCTTGTCAGATTGTTTTTTATTTAAAACATCGGTATAACTTCCATCAATTGTATTCTTGTCCTTATTATCGAGCATATAGTTATCTCATTATCCTGAAACCAGGGTCTTCCTCTGTATAACGAGCTCTATGCTCGTGGAAAACTTTCATGTATTATTGACTCATTGATTTGCAAATTTGTTTCCACAATCAATAGACCGTCAAGAACATAGGCATCCTCTGCTGTTCTTGTATTGGATTGGGGATATTGCTTTACGTCTCATATTTATGCAACTTGGCTAATCGAGACGAAGGGACGGACGTAAGGGATGACGCGGGGGGACAAGGGGTGGACAGGCCTGTGCTGGTCAGAACCAGCCACAAGCATATGGGGAGGGCAGATTGATAACACTACTATCCGCATCTTTATGTAACTCATTCTTAAACCTTAAAGTCGATCCGTTGAAACTTGCTCGTAGTGAAATTTGGCTGAAATTCATAATATATACTCTTAATAGTGTGCTTTTCAATAATACAACAAGCAAAATGGGGGTTACCAGCTTACTTTCGGAGATTTTTCGAAATAAAAATCAAGTAAATCCCTATCCTTAAACATTGCAAGCGAGCAAAACCCTACACTTTCCGACCAAAAAGGCCCTACAGTAAACGAACCGCAAGTGAAATATGACTAAATTATGTATCAATTTGCAGGTAATTAAACACTGAAAAAAAATAGTATTTGCAAAATACATGTTACCATACTGGATTTTGATATTTTTACGTCCAAAGTCAACATATAATTGTAACAACCAGGAGCAACAGTGAAGGCTTGGCAACGCTGCGTGACGCCTCTTCAAAACCGCGCTCGATTGACCAATGATAGTGAGCTCCGTTGTAAAGTAGTATAGGGAGCGAAAATTTAAAAATTGGGTTTGATTGCCTCTCCGTATTACAACACGTAGTTCGAATGTATTAACGTTAAAAAAAAGTCGTAAAAACTGTTTAACAAATAAAACTAAGATAACATATAAACACAGAATAACGAGCAAGTTCATAAGTAATTATTATTGAGGACCTATCACAAATTCATTACAATTTTTAGTATTATTATTTTAATTGGGGCAATTATTCCCATATTGAAAGACTTCTGTTCTACATATGGCAATTTATTATTGGATGAGCGTAGCGAGCGAAGCGAAGATTCCATTTCACTACACTGGAGAAAAAAATCCGGAATGTTTTTTTTTCTTTTTTTCTGTATTATTGTGTGTTCGTCAGCACGATTCCGGCTAAACCGATACTCCAATTGCAATGAAATTTTATGGAGACCTTCAAAATCTCTGAACTTAGAACTGCCACGTTTTTGAGCGCAATCAAAAAATGATTTCTCATGAAAATCGCAATTTTTCGATTTTTTTCGATTTTTAAAAAATTTCTTCGACTTATCTCCAACATGCTTTATCCGATTTTAATGAGTTTTTCACAGAACCATAATTTTATGAATAAGGACATTCGTGTGAAATTTGAGCGCAATCGAAAAATTATTTCTCATGAAAATCGAAATTTTACGGGTTTTTCATTTTTAAAACAATTCTTTGACTTATAACACCTACATGCTTTAACCGATTGTAATAATTTTTTCACAGAACCTTAAATTTATGAATTAATATATTCGTGTAAAATTTGAGCGCAATCGAATAATTATTTCTTATGATAATCGCAATTTTACGATTTTTTTCTTTTTTAAAACGAAATTAATTTAAAAAATATCTTCAACTTAGTAATGATTTTTTCACAGAACAGAAAATCCGCATAACACAATGGCAACTCAATTCACCAATTACGCTCATCCAACAACGCGGCGGGACCTGGTGTATGTCATGTATAGGGCCTATGTAAGATATTTGGATAAATTTCATATTTAAAAAAACTAAATATTGGGCGCAGTGCGCAGGCTGAAGCCGGTAAAAGCAAATACTCTTGACTACACTATACACCCAAAACTAGCCCTATAGCCAAACGTTGAGGGAAGAATGTCTTTGTGTTCGAGTAATTTTAAATGAAAAGTTATAAAAATCGTAACCCGTTATCGATAAGAAGTAAACAATAATGATGGGATCAATAAAAAAAGGTAAAAAAGTTTTCGCAGCCGGGACTCGAACCGGCGACCTTTCGCTTACAAAACGAGCGCGCTAACCGTTGGACCAACTGCGACCACACAGCATAGGTGGTCCATAGCGATCCGTCCGTTTCCTTCAACCCAGCAGATATGCACGCCGACTCAAAGCGAGCGTAAAAGTTTTGTGATGGCAATTAGGACACTTTTAATAGTTTTAAAGCCTACTGCCAATATTTCTTGATGCGTGAGTCTGTATAAACAGTTCTATATTTTTGGTGAAATTTGTATAGGGAACTGTCAACTGTACTTTTTCGGTATTTAAGAACTTTAATAGCCACATCGTCCTGCCTATCTCCAAACGATTTTATAAGTGTAACAAAGCCTTTCTTAGTCAAAATTGTTTTACATTCTGTGGAAGTTAATGGGCCTTCCTTGCCATCACAAATAACACACAGGGTAGTTCTGTAAAATGTTGATTTCATATATTCTTTTGCCGAAGAGATTGCAAAATCGTCCTTGTCACCTATTTTAATAAATGTGCGGTTGTGTGAGTTTTTTGTGTTAAATGTATAATTTATTTGTCGTTTATTATTATACATTGCAATCAGTACTCACCTATTTCCAGGTTGTTTTGTACTATTTTTCATGATTTACATTAAAAGAAAATAGTAAAACAACAAGCACAACCATTCGTAGACTACAATAAAACTTCCACAAAATAAGTGAATTAACACAATAATCTGGCACCGAGTTAAAAAATACTGAACGAACTGTCCTGTTCGAAATATCTAACAGGACTGAACTGATATTAACCTTCAGTAAAGCTCTTGCACCCTTACACCAATTCATTTTTGTATTTGTAACTACTTACAATAACTTGAGTAGAGTTGAACATACGATCATTTAGGTTTAAGTAGTGTCGTGGGTAGCTGGGGCTGCCTCCAATGACGTGGGTGGATGGAACTGCCATCACTGATAAATTATATATTTAGAGATTTATGCTGCCACCACTGGGTTGAATATATTATGCATGAACCCAGACATGCTTAATGAAACAACTGAGAAATGAGGAGATTGGTACGTGGTCGTGGAGGACGTGTGAACTTGACCATGCTGAGTGGTCTAAGAGAAACTGCAGTATACCAGCAACAAATGAAGGGTGTTTATTTTAACATAAAGATACAATGAATAGCTTGTCTTAGTGATATTACTCAATTACATGATATACTATAAATTGCCTGACCTAGTGATATTACCTAATTACATTTGGCGTTGTAGGGACAGGTTGGGCTGTACCATCTTTAACTGCCTTAATATTAACCATGTTGTTGACTCACCCAATCAGTTGTGAAGCTAGACCTCACCAATTAGACTGGCCATTCTATAAATAAAACTAAACCCAGTGAGAGGTTGGGCTCGCCGAAAGGGTTTAGCTATGCGTATAGTTTTAGGCTTGCTAACCTCTTAAGACCCACAGCCTGATCTAGCTTGGTTGAACGACCACTAGAGGTTGGGCTCCCGTGATACGTTCATCAAGCCTAGATGAGCTTTACCATACTGACAGTGTTCACAACTTAGGGTCGGGCTCCCAGTTATGACTACTATTTCAGTACGGCTGAGCAGGGGTGGCTGCAGAGCATGAGAGACAGCAAGGGGCGGACTTGCTGGTGTCTCCCCGACTGAGATACCTCTGCCTGGGCAGAGTCCCTTTTATACGAATCGTGCATAGGAACAACCACCCTCAAAACATCCCTTTCTGTGACGTAGCGCCGTAAGAAATAGTCTGTTATCTTTAAGAGAATGTCTGTTCCGTCCAGACTGAAAGGTTAAGTTGCTACTCAGTAAAGCGTGTGATCTCAGTGTTGTTCTTCGTCTATTCCGTCCGCACAGGTTAAGCAGTTTATGTTTGGTCGTTTTTTCTTCTGTTCAGTGCGAGATGTAAATGTAAAAATGTAGGATGTAAGGTACCGGTAATCACAAGAGACACTTTACTGTTAATCTATTGTTTATTACGATCACTCTAATACATACATCCACTCACGGGTCCCTAGTTCCGTAAAAAAAGTCTGGTAAATCTGTAAACAGCATTATGGGTGCCAAATGTACCTGTAAAAATGCACTTTTTAGGTCAACCACACTCCATATGGTGCTGCCATGCATGGCCGACACGTCGTCTTCAAACTCTGGGATCGGCTGTCGCTCGCGCACAATTGCTGTGTTTGCCCTTCGCATATCTACATAAACATATTTTAGCAACTGAAAAAGTCCTTAAAGATTGTCTTGATCACCTTCTTAACAGCTAATGGAAGTGAGTGCTTATGGTCATATGTCCCTCCCATTAGCATTAGCTCTATTAAATTTAGGCCTACAGCAAAAGGTTTATCCGTTGACAGAGCCCATGGTCTGGGTTTTCAATTGCGGACAATTAGGAAGTATGGCTCACTCTACACCACTTTGTTAAAACTCTTTCTGTCCCCATCACCAAGGTATTCTACGAAACTGACCGACAAACTTTATAAGAAATGATTTTATCACTGGTTTGTGACGTCCAAACCACAGACCAATTAAAATAGTGTTTTTAAACTGGGTGTTTGGTGGCAGGTTCATTGAGCAAAATTTGGATTAACTTGTCAACAGTTAATTACAAACCTTAAATCTCATAAGCTAGTTGCTGTCAATGTGATATGTAAAACTTCCAATGCACTTCACGTACAGCATTCGATATGAGGTCGCCGCCCCGCACCTTTTGACTACCACCTGCACTGCACGCACAGCTAGGCCGGGGAGCCTCGCCTCGCAGTCGGTCTGTTGTTTTTGAAACCTTTGATAGTGACATATTGACCCGAGTATTGAATTTTGACTGTTTGCTTTATGATCTTCGAGTACTTAATTGTGTCGTTCGCATTCCTTATTTAATTTATGATATTCATGCATTACTGCTTTGTCTTTTGTCATCTGAGCCGTTAATATTTGTAGCTGTTGCTGTGATGCGTCGATTTCAAGTAACCTGCGGGTACAGTTTCGCTTTCTTGCATTAGTGATTGCCATTAATTCCCAGTCCACCAGTGAATCACATATCCATTACCTGATCATAATTACATTCGAATAAGTCCATGCATATTTTCACTAACAGTTCGGGTACAAGAACTGTAATTAAATTTAAAAAGTTACTAAATTACTAGTTACTAAGTTAGTTCGTACTGTGTAGTTGAGTCCCCACATTTTGTGACAAGTCTAGCAAGATAACTTAACTTCTATTTTCATATGATTCCAATTTCATTGTTATATGAGACATAAACGTTAAGGGTTTGTATAATAATATGTCGTGGCTTTCATGTACGGCACCGTATTATGTGTTTTCGATTTCCAGTAAATAATCCTTATTCATGTTAAACGTTTCAGTCATAATTTCTGATGGAGTTAGTCTAAATTTATACACACCTCCTTAAATGAATTACCTGATATTACTTTGCAGGCATGAGTTGAATTTTCATTTGCAATTATTTGACGCCGTGCTTCCAAGAACATTTATCTTTTCTAGTATTGTACGTATCACTATTAGGCTCTTGGATTTAAACATTGATTCGTGCGACACTACGTTACACACTTTGCTGCAATAAAGTCCAACTCGCTACCTGCCCGTGGTTTGGCCTGTATGTCGGCAAGATGTCGCTTCTCGATGCCGCCATCTGGTCTTTGAACCTAGAAATTGTGAGGACCTTCCGCCTGAGCAACCATTTTTCTCCGTAACCGTAGTGACGGTAGTAGACTACGTCTCCCACAGCGAAACTCCTTGACTTCTGAGCATTGGCCACAACCTTTTCCTCCCTTTTGGAATTACTCACCGCTGTCAGCATTGCTGCCATTTTACATTGAGGTACTCGGATAATAAATTTAATATCATATTATAAAAACATAAAACTAAATAAAAACAGTAGAACATGAACATTTCAGAAAACATACAGTTGGTTGACACTTACAATAACTTTGTCTATTATAATAATAATAAATAATAAAAGTAAAATCCCTGAAAATGTGATATTTGTGACAACATAGTGTCGTCACGATAAGCCTCACTGCATACCTTGATATATTACTCGCAACCAATTAATTATACACCTAAAAGTACATGTGCCTCAGCCTTCAACACATTAATGCACTTGGCGTGCAGCTTCGATATGACCTCGCCGCCCCGCACCTTTTGACTACTACCTGCACGCTCACTTCACAGCAGAGAGCCAGAGCCTCGCCTCGCAGTAGGTCTGTTGTTCTTGTCCCAGGCACACGTGTTTTGTCAGTGCTCTTAGTTGTGGTCTCATTGGGCCGCCACAGTACATGGAGCTAGCTTCTGTTGCTGCTCTATGTGTTGCATGTTCAAGTCTTTGATGTGTTCTCGTTCTCATTAATCATTTTGTTTAATGTTTGTTCACTTCAGGAGGTTGTCTGTTCTGTCCTGACTGGAAGGTTTTGTTGTCTCTTTATTCTGTCCTGCTTTTCATCTCAGTGTTGTGCCCTGTTTGTCTCATCCATACAATCCGAGGGTTGGTCGAACCCAATATCTCTTATTTCTCGATTTGGTTGATCGGGAAACACTCCCGTGGGTGTAATTGTTTTTATTTACTACAATTCAGAAATTAAAAAAGTCCGCCCCAACCGGGAATCGAACTTATTATGTTTTTATATGGGTCTGTGGGCCATCAAATTCCAACTCGCAACCTTCTCGTGGTTTGGTCCGTGATTAGGGGAGTTCTTTTCCCTGAAACTAATGGCGAGCTCTGGGTCGTCGTCGGGGAACTTTTCCCTTCCCTTAACTACCTCCCCGACGGCGACGACAATGACAACATGGACGGATGATGACACAGACGGAGACGACCACGACGTGGTGGAACCCCTGCCCTCCCCATATGCTTTTGGCTGGTTCTGACCAGCACAGGCCTGTCCACCCCTTGTCCCCCCGCGTCATCCCTTACGTCCCTCCCTTCGTCTCGATTAGCCAAGTTGCATAAATATGAGACGTTAAGCAATAATCCAATCAATCAATTATATGGGTCTGTGTATTTCAACATTTATGAAGCAGTGATAGGGTTATTATTAGAGGTATGTGTATTATATAGTATTTTCAAGTGTCATTTTATAGTGTTTTGTAGCGTCTATTTTTTGTCCACTTTCAAAATCTTGTGTATGAAGTTTTTTCAAATTTTTATTTCGAAATTATGTCATCAAGGTTGAACTAATATCAACTGAATAAAAATGTACTGAAATAAAAATAGAAAGAAGAAAGATGATACTGTGTAAAATAAAACAAAATAGGACTGGAAAACCATACTTTTTAGTGAAAAAATAGCGCTTTGTAGCATCTATTCGCAAAACGCTATTTTCACGTACCTCTAGTTATCATACATCCGTCTTTGAGAAGTACGTTACATTACGCTCTCCTCAACACCTCAAGGGTGGCTGAACTCTGGGTCAATTAAATTCATTTCCTAACTTGCATACGCCTTGCGGAGCAAACTTACCGTTTTATGGTCGTGAATAAGGGAGTGGCATGCAAGATAAGTAAACCCCTTGTAATTGTTTTTGCCTTTCCTTTTTTCAAAAATAGTTCATAGATGAAATGCATTACATTGAGTAGGCCACAAAATTTTACTAAAGTTTTGGCACAAACTTATTAAAAAGGTTACTATAGCTTTTAGTGTCCAAGAGAATTGTAACAATCTGTAATAGTTGTTAATTGTAACAATTGTAATAATACATTTTTATCTTTCCCATGTTCTTTTTAAAGTTGGGTTCAAGATTGATTTTAGTTTGGTTCGAAATTTTGTTCACATTCAAATTTCGACGTACATACCATCTGTAAGTTTGAGTTCAGTTCAAATTATAAAGCCGGTTTGACAACTGTAGAATGTAGGCCTATAGGTTCACTGCATGTCTAAATCTTTTTGCCAGCCCTTGGGATAGACCAGAGTTACCCCAGATGCATAGCAATGCGCATGCATTGTACTGGCCAGGGGATTTACCCACTCGGTAGACCTATACATGGCTTGGGGTATTGAGTACAGAATACTATTAATACATTGTTACACTTCTTCTTCATTCACGACAATCATCGAACTTACCTCAACTTCTTCGACAGGTTCTAGAGGCAACCGTTGAGGAAGTCGCATTGCAAAATATTCACGTATTAAATACTTTTTATTAACTGATTTAAGTTTGTTAGCAGTGGATTTGGCAAACACCTCATCTAAGTAAATCCTTCCTACAGCTACTGCATTATGTGACCATGCTATGAAGTCACACTACTTGACATTCATTAGCAATTGCATTGGTATCTGAAAATGATACCAATTATTGCGTTTCAGTTTAATGTGTAAACCATTGTGAACAGTAAAACATTTTTTTTTGTAGCTTTGGAGGTAGCTCTCCTACTTTTATAAGAACAATGTTTTTATGTTCTAATAATATAATAATAATTCTAATCCAATACATAAGCATCATGCTCATAGATCTTTCCATGTTGAATTGCCGGAAGATGAAATATCTGTCGTTGACCACAACTTTTCTTTAATGAGCCTTTGAAGCAAATTGACTTTTGCAGTAACAAAGTATTTAGTTTCAGATGCAGTTATATAGATGTAGTTATAGTTTATATAATGTGGCCTCCAAACCAACGTAGCCTGCATTTAAAATTACTAGGTCCCGTTGGTGACGTCACGACACTGTGCAGTCAATACAAGCACTAGGTTAGTGTAACAACTGACGGGATTACTTCTGGTCGGCGGGAGGATACTACACCATTGACTGATAACCTTCTAATCACTATACCGCTCTGCAACGTTTGTGTGGCTGGTTCTGACCAGCACAGGCCTGTCCACCCCTTGTCCCCCCGCGTCATCCCTTACGTCCCTCCCTTCGTCTCGATTAGCCTAGTTGCATAAATATGAGACGTTAAGCAATATCCAATCAACCAATCACTAAGTTCCTGACATACACTGAATATAAAAATGTAGTGGTTAGAGCATAAGTATGGTAGGCATACACCTAGACAGTTTAAGACAGAGCCTGGATTCTACTAGTGCATACCACCCGAGCACCCACTTATGTTTTTATTGATAATGTTTTACTAACTCTTGGCATTTGTGTAACAAGCGTAACAGGTACGAAAGTACTACTGCTGATGCTCTTTCTGTTGCTCTTGCATTCATATATTTTCATTGTTATAATGATGGCATGTTTTATGTCAATATGAAAAAATTAAAGCAAAATAAATATACGTTCTACCATTAAAGTAAAATAAACTGGTCAACAATCAACATCATGAAGAGTAGGGAAAGAGGGAGTTTTGTTTTGCGAGGTATAGAAAGTCTATCCATTACGAGATTCTCGTCGCAAGGCCATCAAATTCCTTCTCGCAACCTTCTCGTGGTTTGGCCCGTGATTATGGGAGTTTTTCTCCCTGAAACTAATGGCGAGCTCTGGATTGTCGTCGGGGAACTTTCTCCTTCCCTTTGACTACCTCTCCGACGGCGACGACAATGACAACACGGACGGATGATGACACAGACGGAGACGACCACGACGTGGGGGAACCCCTGCCCTCCCCATACGCTTGTGGCTGGTTCTGACCAGCACAGGCCTGTCCACCACTTGTCCCCCCGCGTCATCCCTTACGTCCCTCCCTTCGTCTCGACTAGCCAAGTTGCATAAATATGAGACGTTAAGCAATATCCTATCAAATCAAATTATCGTCGCATCAATGGTTTATGCAAGTCGAGTTGAATAAATTAAATGAAATGCAAAAGGTGGAAAATCCAAAAACACATTTGTGTGGTGTCGCACGTTTGGATACTAGGTGCGAACCATTAGACTCGAACCATGTGGGCTCAAATTTCATATTTGACGTAGATATATAATAATTGAATTTCATTCTCATCGTCGAGAATATAGCACAACTGCACTTTTAGACGTTTGACAGGAAAATAATTAATAAAACAACTGTTTTTGTTTAACTACTAAATTTTTTGTTGTTGAAAATATCAAGTTTGTATATTTTTGTAAACGAGGTTGTCTTTACGATCTATGCATCATCGGTTGTGTCCGAGACTTCGGCGGCTGATGCCATTTGCTAGGTTTCGTGAGCAAGCTCGCGTACCGGGTGGCCGTTGGGCGAGTCAGCTGGAAGCGAGCTCGCTCGTGCGAGGCGAGGCTCATGCGTGCCGCGTTGTTGACACCGCACACCGCCGGCGACGGCGTGGACTCGAGCCGGCGAGCCACAGGTGGATCTCTTCGGCCACCGGCCACCACCAGCGAGGCGACCACCGACACGAAGTGCCAGTCGCCCGCCTCTGCTGGCGCCTGGCGACGTCGTCTAATAAGCACTGTACGCCACGTTCCGGGCGAAAGTGAAGCGACGTCCTCTGGCACAACGCCCGTGACATCCTGAATGTGGACGGACGGTTTAAATGCGACGCGATTACGGCTGCGGCATCATATGATTGTGCAACAAGCTTGTGTGAGCACCCGAACTTAAAAGCTGTTCTTCAATAAATTTGGCGACCCCAGGAGCGCGCTTATCTTCCGTGACGTCACAGTACCCCATAAAACGCTCTTTCACACTGTCATCGGTTATGTACCGCAGCACTAAAGAAAACAGTGCTTTGTTAGATACGTCGGTGGTTTCGTCTACTTACACAGAGACGCTAGAACACTGAATTTCGTTTAATATTATCGAAATTATGCCGTGTGCAATAGAGTCAATCAAATCGTTCTGGATTCTATTTGAAACTCCCTTAAACACAGTTGATGTCTGAAGATGAGTGGCCAGAAGGCTATCATACTCAGCAAGTGGCCCCTAAATGCTAGCCCCTGTTTGCTTAGATAACAAACTCCGTTAATGAGCCTTTTTAATATCTCCTATTCCTTTCAACCGCTTTGCCTCGGTCTATGCTCACGTCAGAGACACTAGTTGTTACAAAGGTCAGAGAAATAAAAAGGGACAAGCAATTAATTAAGATTCTATGATGTTAATTTAAAATAAGCAACCAATTTAGTGGGGATGAAATGTCCTGAAAATTACACAAATACGAGATTAAAGACAAAAATCTACCAAAAACACCTTATGATTGACTCCTCAGGTACGTCACCAAACACTATTTAACTACACAGTGAATAAGTTTTTCTTGTTCCGGAGCAGTTGCAATGACTGTCCTTCCCAAAGAAGTATTAAAAGAAGCCGCCTAACTAATGTTAGGTCAGCACACACCACACTCACCCCACACTCTCCGCACGTTCCCTCTGTAGTAGTTGTTTCGACTCCTTCTAACTGTGACCTTACAAGGTTACAGTTTGGTCAACTTAAATCTATATTTAGTAAATTATGACTTGATTACTCTGTACTTAGTATTGATAGAAGAGCATGAATTTAGAATGAGCAAAAAAACGATTTGTGACCTTGATTGACATGGTCAGGAATTTAGGAAATTACTTATGAAAATGTCAAAGGATAGATTTAGCTTCAAATAGTAGTATAATTATTCAAACAAACTCATAGGGTACACATACATGTTATCATTCGACATGCCCTACCTACCCATCGGTATTGGAGTTAAAAATATTTTAAACGTTTTAACACAAAAATTTCAATGGGTTAAACATTAGGGACACTAAATGCTTTTTCCCATCCCTTGTATGTTGACTTTAAATTTGAATTTATAAATTTATGAAACAATTGTACTCGCATCACTAATTCGACAATCAATTATGGACTCGGCAGACTTGTATCGATCCATCAGAACTTGAGCTCAACGCTAATAACCAGGTATATGCGACAAGTTGTTAAACTATAAACTATTATAATTGAATCGGACAAGTTTATCGGGGTCAAAGTGACCGCGGGATTCGAGCGAAAAGCGATTAGATTTGAATCCTACAAGTTTATCGGGGTCAAAGTGACCGCGGGATTCGAGCGAAAAGCGATTAGATTTGAATCCTTCAAGTTTATCGGAGTCAAAGTGACCGCGGGATTCAAGCGAAAAGCGATTAGATTTGAATCCTACAAGTTTATCGGGGTCAAAGTGACCGCGGGATTCGAGCGAAAAGCGATTAGATTTGAATCCTACAAGTTTATCGGGGTTTATCGGAGCAAGAGCATTCGATTAATGTGATGCATGATTTGAAGTTGATTTTTAAATTATTAGGACCTACACCTATAGAATTTATTTTAAGAAGAAATACAAAATACATTTATTTAAGTCCGTCTGGGTACATTCACAATAGTACCTAGGCTACTGTAACTTACCCAACATTATCTTCCTGTGTGCTCCAAGATGATTTTTCTGAGTCGACAATAGCAAGATTAAAGATTTTTTCTGGCAGGTTCCTTGCCATTGGTTTCCAATGTACGTTTAGTGTACCGCCGGTTATTTCTAACGGAGTTTGACAGTTGAGTACAAAAGGAAGCCTGAATCATAAATAAATAATGTAGGATATTGTACCACCACCACACCCCACCACCTTGACCAACCTCTGACCCTGGGATAGAAAATTTACATGTTTGGTATGTTATTTAATTAAATGCCATTAAATCTTTACAAAGATCATTGTATTGTTCCTTCAAGTTTCAAGAGAAGTCAAGAAAGCACCCGAAAATTATTACATATCAAGCTTGTACATGATTAAATTAGGTTTTAGAGTAAAAAGAGAAACACTGTTACGGTTTTGTAATCTATATTTTCAAATCAACCATAGAATAAAAATCAAACAACAACAAAAATATTCCAAAACCAAAAGAAAATAATTTTAGGTTGATGATTTGTTATTTTTCTAGTTCTTTTAAATGTTTTAAACATTCCGCCATAAGATTTTGTTCTAACTCGCTCCGGTTTCTTTCTTCCAATAAAGCGTTCCTCTTCTCCGAAAGCTTAACACGTTCGTTAAGTCTCGCAATTTTTGCGAACTCATTTTTCTCATTTCTTTTTAATCTTCTACGTGTTAAGCCAGTGACTTTTTTGATTTTTAAAAATAAGACAAAAAGTACATAGTATTTTTAATCAAAAACATATTAATTAAATATAAATGGTAGGCATATTTCTATACTAAGACCTTGGTTAACAGCTATTCCTGATATGTCTGCATTTCCGTAGATGGTTTGTGAAATTATTTTCTTTTAAGTGCGTACTTGTACAGGCGGGGGAGTAGTCGCAATGTCATGTTTGCTAATGGAGGCATCCAACGATCTTGATAGATAGAATAGATTCAGATAGAAGATATGGATCAGTATTGTTCATTTTCTTTAGTAGGTCCGTCTTTGGTCTTTGTAATAGAAAATTTTGTACCCAACAGAAGTTTTGAGAATACATTAGCTTTTAGTATTGCTCCATTTGGTTATTTCGGTATGCTTGCTCTATATTCATTATGTAGTCGGGTGTTGCTTTCTTCACATTTCTCCAGGCGTTTTTGGAGGTTATGGGTGACCGTCTTCATCTCTTTGTTTTCTTTCAGTATGTTAGCCTTGGCAAATTAAACATATATATCCGTCTAAAATGAAATCGATAAAAAAAAGCTTATAAGTTTAACCTACATACCACTGATTGCCCATCGGCCTTGGCATACAATGCACACTTATAGGGATATTTGTATAAAGTTTGTAAACAGAAATGTAATTTTATGGCAAAATAATTAGGCCTAATCGTTGGCTTATGCACCGATTGACATGTTTATCAGTTCTACCCGTAGCTCATTCAAGATCAGATGGCACCGTTATCACAACACTTGGTAATACATTAGTATGTCAGCAACACACACTAGCAATTTTATCGATCGGTGTGTTAGATTGATTTTCTTTTGCAACCAAACAATCTGTAGGCAA
Source organism: Sweltsa coloradensis (assembly GCA_024449915.1). NCBI lineage: Eukaryota > Metazoa > Arthropoda > Insecta > Plecoptera > Chloroperlidae > Sweltsa > Sweltsa coloradensis. The sequence goes on along the minus strand of JAMZAV010005321.1, from coordinate 39,315 downwards.
AATACTTTGCAATATCGTATATTTATGCCGCACTAGACCAATGACTCGCTCGCTCTACATGGATGCACAAGCTTGCAAGTTTATGAGTCGTTTCTACGTCGAAAGAGGATAATTGCTGGAATCAACAGCCGCGCACATGCAAATCACACACTATCGGCTATGTCAAACCCTCTGTCTGCCATGACAATGTCTCCTCCATTTAGCTTGTCAAGAAATCCACTGTACAGTAGTAGAACAGTAATGTACTTTTCGCTTGCTCTCCCTCCCAACGCTTTAGAAATAAACTTAATTCTCCCTTTTGGAGCAATGCCAATTGAATTTCACTGTGTTGTGGTGCTTGTACTGCGACCAAGTTTGAGATCGTGGCAAGAGAGAAGACGGTTTCTCTGTAAAAATTTCGAAGCAGTCGATAATGACAGCAACATGGCTACCAAAAGCTTCTCTGAAAGCGGGTGGCATCGTCTTTTGCAATTCTTCATGGCTCGGCCACTTGGTTAAAAATCGAAGTCGAGTGATTGAAGTGGTTTTTGGCTCTTCTGGTACACTAAGGAGTCTTCTAACCAAAACAAAACCGTTTGACCCGACACAGGCTTCCAAAAACTCCATTTATGCTATTCCGTGCCAATGTGGATTTTTATATATAGGTGAATCTAAGCGACCATTGGCAGTTCGGGTGAAAGAACACAAGAACAATGTAGCATAGCGGAAAGTACATAATTAAAAAATCGCAGAACATGTATATGAAAACCATCATTTCATCAATTGGGAGAATACCTATGCAATATGCCAAGAATCCAATTGGAATAAAAGGAAGCTTAAGGAAGCTTGTTTCATGGCATGTACATCTAATGTCATGAGTACTCCTAGCGCCCATTGTCCTCCAATATGGAATTGGAATATGGAACATACTAAACTAAACATGAAATAATACAATATCTAGGTGGCATACACGTCAGGCCTGCATACAGAAACTAGGCCTTCAGACATCTGTCACTTGGGGGTCTTAGAACTTGTTTATCTATGATAACCTCAAAGCTACATACCTGGAGAATACTTCAATTTTAGTATAAAAGCATGAAATTTGGCATGATGATCGGACATACCCTACTGATGATTTAAGGGAATGGAGCCAATCAAAAATTTACCCAGGAACCCCTCAAATCAAAGATGGCGCCCAAACATAGCCAAACATTTAAAATTATGGTAATGGAATTATGGCCTCCTTTTCCACAAGTTTTAAAACCGCTGCGGATGGCATCGGGAAGACAGTCTGTAAGCTCCTTAAAAAGCAGTGTCAGCAACTTTGGGAACTGGTCTTTTGGGATGCCAGTTGTTGAGGGATTCTTTGTTTTCCACTCGGCCAAAGTCTCTCGCCACTTCATTTTTGTAGGTCTGAAGGTAGCCCAAGGCCCTCTATAGACTTAAGTTCAGGCCGTACCGTAGAGAATGTGACGTCTGACGTCACGGGGTGAGTCTGACAGGCGGCTCCGTAGGCTAGCGCGACCTAGCGGGCAAAGTGTGATGCACGCGAGATCGAGAGGCGAGACCTTGAGGCATTCTGTCAAAATGTCAAGTGATGATCGTGATCATTTTGAAGAAATCATTTCACAACTTATTTATCATAAAATACATTGCAATCTCAACCAATTTGTTTCATTACACTTATAGCAATATAGTGTTGATACTCTGGACAAGTTGTATTTATCTTTGGCTGGAAAAAAAAACGATGCAAACGAAATGCAATTAGGCCTACGACTTCTTTAACCTCAAATAAGCCTAGTCAAAGGGCTAGGAATAATACCACATAATACTTTGGTAGGTTATTTACTAGCTACCATTAAAATGCTAGCCTAAATATATCATAGAATAAATTAAATAAAACAACCACGGCTGGGCCTACGATTTATTCTCTAGGCGGGCCTAGATTATTGAGGCTCACATGAAATTATCAAAAGTTGATGGAAGAACTAGGATAACCCAAGATAGCTAGATAGGACATCAGGAAAATAGATAGGACAAGCTAACATCTATAGTAGGATTAAAAGTAGAGTAGGGCTAGGTAGTAAATAAAGTTTTCATAGGCAATATGAAACTATAATGCAATTTTTATTGTATCTGACAAGTAACAAACAATTTGTGGTTGTTAGGCTACTGGCTACCATATTTGTGTACACCATTACATTAAAATATAGTTTTATTTCCATTGCACAATATAGTGGATAGTGAGTGGCTAATGTATGGTCAAGACAGCTCCTGGCATTATCCCAATGATCTGTTAAGCCTACCCTGTTAACAAAGTTAGTAATGAAAGATTAGGTAGGGTAGGCCTACAACATATTTTTTCCTATTCTTAAAATTATTTTTTTAGAGTAGGGCTAGGTAGGGGTAAAAAATCTTCACATTTATTTTCTGCAAGTTAACCCTACTGAAGTTGTTATGCTGGTACTTGTAGTGGTTTCGGTCAAAGTTTTCACTTTTCTCTTTTTATTTTTTAAAATATTATCTTGTAGTGAATTGTTTTTTACTTTACACTAATTATTGAGTAAAATATTACTCATAACTTTTACTGCATATCCTGCTAGTACACTCATTTGGGCACCACAACTACAAACACCTGAAATCCAACCACTTATTTCCAGTTTCTCAATAGAGAGGATGTACAGAAAATTTCTTTGATTCTTAGATGCTAAGAACTGTTCTTCAAATCTAGAACTGATGACACTTTGAAACATTTGAAATGTGTGTATAATTATGTGAACAATGAAATCTTTTGGCCATTTTATGGGCTATGCAAATTAAGGATAATTTTTATTCACCTTATCATAAACAGCCCTTGGGGATTATCTTCATAGTTCTAGACCGTAACACCCACAGCTTGTTAAGTTACCTGAAGATGGACATTGTCCCTCAGCAGCTCCCCCCCTCCCCCCTCCCCCAACACCCTCAATCAAACGAATAATGGTAAGAATAGTGGGTGGTTGGTCGTAGGCCTCCTTTCTCCACAACTAATTGCCCTCGGTCTTGTCCAATACTAGGCTAAAAGGCAACTAGGCATGGCATGTGCTAGGCCTAGCCTAGGCCTTGTTTTTATCTGACCCTATGCCTATTCAAAATTATTAGAGACGTGTGTAACAAGTTTCAACTAGAAAATAATCATAAATTAATGTGTAGCTTACCTTTATCGTTTGTGTATCCTTTATGAACAGGAGCAATACACACAACTACGCAAACACACAACAACAACAACGAATTAACCTTCAAGGTAGGGCGGTCATTAGTTTGTTGATCAGCTGCTGCTTGAATCGACGGACTCAGATCGTGACGTCATGCGCATGAGATGCGTTCGGGGTACGGCCTGAACTTAAGTATATAGAGGGCCTTGGGTAGCCACATCCAGCGGCTGACACAGGTGGGTGGCATTGAGAGGAAAACACACAAACCGTATATTATTTACCTCGCAGGCGGCAATAACTTCAGGCATAAAGTGTGACGAGAGGTTGTCACCTAAAAGTACTTTCGGTCCCTCCAAAGTGACGGCGTGTGGCAAAAACAAAGAAAAAAACCAATCGGAGAAAACCTTCTGGTCGAACCAGCCGTGTGCAGAGCACCCATATCGTGTTCCCTTCTTGCAGGCAATGCATGTGCAAATTGGTGCACCTCTAGGCCCCCCTTTTGTCCAAGTGTTCCAAATGTTTTGGGACTTATACACCACATATAAAGGTAAAATGGTGCCATCTGGTGCCTCGCACATCATTATCGCGATGCATGACTCTGACGAATTTATTATTCTTTCCGGATACTTCACCCCGCGCTTATGAATGGCTTTCTTCCGCCCTGGGTCGTCACTAAGATTCGAATTCCAACTCGCAACCTTCTCGTGGTTTGGCCCGTAATTAGGGGAGTTTTTCTCCCTTAAACTAATGGCAAGCAGATCGCACATAGCACGTTCGAATGCTGAACTGTCCGATGGCCTTGCCACTTTCAATGTAAGAGACCTGATCTGCTTGGCATGGCCCAAGCATGCAACCAGCCTCGCCCAAGTATAGGCTGGTAGTTCGTTGTCTTCTGATGTGAATAAAGCTAATTTGAATTCAATCAAATTGGCAAACATTGGTTTTGTAGAGTTTTGACCCCATTCATTCGGTTGGTCTTCATCCCAGTGCGACACAGTGGTGATGTGAAGAACTTCGATCGACGGGCAATCGTTTCCTACTAAAGAATAGATTGTATCAAGATCTGTGAAGCCAACCCTATGCAACTAATGTTGTGTTATTCAGTCGCCTTTAATTCGAAAAAAATCTTCAATCCGTCCTGCAATGTTCAAGTTGGTCAACGCTAAACTTGAAAGTTGTTAAGCGCTTTGAGTTATAGGTGATAAGTCTACATCGAAAGGAATTATGTACGGGCAGAATGTGCCCAAATGAAGACTTTCGTGCTTTGGGCACTTTTGCGCGATGGCTTCCAATTCCTGCTTGTTAGAAAAACGTTCTATCCGGAGGTTTTGAGATATAAAACACTTTAAACTTTCACAGTTCATGGAGCACCATACATGTAAATACAAAATGGCAGCTATACCTTTACTTCCACTAGTTGTTTGGGCTGACCTGCCACCTGGTGGGTTTTTATTGCAACTTGGATTGAAATCTTGAGAGATGATCTTGATATATATGAATATGTCAAAACTGTTTGTGCCAGACATAGTGCCAGACAAGCACTCGACGAGTGCAGCTCTATATTTTATATCAATCATCTCTCAAGATCTCCGCAGCCACTAACCAGGTAAGCAGTTGGGTTCCCTATTCACATCCTACCAATTACTAACTAGCCGTTTGGCCCCTAAGAAATAGTATTTTTGTTTATATCATCTTGTTTTTGTCAACTTCCATATGTGACAAATGTTAAATTTTATCTACCTTGGCTATTGATTGTCTTTGTTAGTTTTAGTAGTCGTAACACCCTGGTCTTTCTGGCATTCTATTGGCTGCTCCATTATGTAATAGTGTAATACTCGATTGGATGCTTCCGGTGTTTAATGGTTAGAACTGTACATTTGGCACCAGTCAATGCAATAACAATAACAATAAATCCAAGGATAAGGCAATATCTGCAACACTCAAGTATCGTCACGATAAACTTCAGTACACATATATAAATATCACGTTCAACCTATAAATTACACTTCTCAGAGTTCATGTGCTATCGTCATCAACACGATTTTGAAGATGTTCACTGCACTTTACGAACAGCATCGATATGACCTCGCCGCCCCGCACCTTTCGACTGCCACCTTCACTCGCACAACGGACTACGGAGCCTTTCCTCGCAGTCGGTCTGTCGTTCTTGTTACAGGCCGCGGACGTGTTTTGACTCCGCTCTACGGTCTGTTCGTGTCGAGCCTCCACAGTACACGGAGTTACCTTCTGTCGCTGCGGAATGTGTTGTTTGACCAAGTCTTGGCTGTTTTGTTCTTGCATCGTTCCCTTCGTAAAAAAAATTCCCTGCATATGATGGTGCCTTGTCCATCAACTTTAGGTTACAAACTCTATGAAGGTTTCCTTTCTTCCTAGTGTTGTGTTTGTGTGTGTCCGAGTTTCTCACAAATGTGTGAAATTTGTGTGTTTGGGCATAGAGGATGACTTTGTATATATATATTTGGATGGAACTGTGAGGATTGGACGCTTAATGAAGTGGCTTCTGCGGGATTGCCTGCTCTTTAATCCTAGCATTGTTCGTATCGCTCGTTTTTTTAGTTTAAATATGTGGTTAATAATAGAAATTGTTTTATCTTGGAGGCGCGAATAATCTTAGCTGTTAAAGCGCCCTTAAACTACTAATACTAATACTAATGTTTTGCGCCCTAAAACCCCAATAACTAACTAACTAACTAACTAACTAGGTAACTAATACTAATAAGACCTCTAGGTCAAAACAGACTACAACCACTGACTTGTAATTACCATTAACATTATTATACAGAGTTCAATTTTATCTCTTTCTCTTTTGCACTGCCTCTTGTTGATCAGGTGGAATTAAATATTATATTTATTATTGGAAGTCTCCTCTTTTACTGGTTCCGTAACATACGTGTCAATGTACGAACAATATAAGAGTGAGTGGGCTCGGAACTAGGGGAGTCGTTTTTCCGCAAAACGAGTGCATTCATTTCTGCTGCCTACATAGCCCTCACAATGACGTTGTTTTAAGTCTTAATCTCGTCGATGTGTGACTGGCGAGCAACTATGACGGCAAATTACATATTATATATATTACATTATCAGGGCCGTTTTAAACTAATAATGAGAACATAGGCACAAATTTTTTGGTCGCCCCCCCCCCCCCCCCCCACGCAACTATGGAATCCAAAGACAATGCAATGTTTTCTAATTTCACAAATAATGTTTTTAAGGCAATTGCTAGGGCCTAGCCCTACATTTAAATATTATGTAATTTATAATAGGTAGGCCTACTACGTATGTAAATGTAATTCCATAGTTTCCGTTTAATAATGTTATTTTATATTACTCACCCACATGGACTCGAAGTCGCCGAATCGTTTGTACTGCACGCGCTTACGCGCTTTACGTCTTGCGAAACCGCAACGAGTTCTAGAGACCCTAGGTAATTGTAATTTCCAGCCGATTCTACTTTTTCGTTATCACTATGAAACGCTAGCCCTCGTGATGCTAAGAACTTAACTACGGCAACAATGCGACTCAATATATCTCGACAATATTTTATTTCAGTTGACAACTGCACTTTTAATTTAGTATCAATTCTTTGCATTGTTTTGGTTCAAGCTATAAATGATAGAACATTTAATTGTTCTGTGTTCTTTGGACGTTTCATGTTCTCGAAACCTATTGCCAGCATTTTTCCAATCATTATATCTGTGTAAGAATTGTTACTTTCCACCAAAAAGTTGACAATGGGTGCAAAACACTGTACCTTGGGAGGGCGAGTATGTCACCCAGTGGCGGTACACAACTTTGCCATTGACATTCTACCGATGTAACAAGTTTTTCTTAAAATATCGATTTTTGTCCGAGTAAAGACGAAGTGAACCCGTTAAATATCCTTCAATGTTTTGATTAATGCTGTGTTTAGCAATGCAATCTATGAGTAAATCACTGATTACCCACGTCGCTGGATCTTTATTAAAACAAAAAATTGTCATGCCGTTCACGTACAGATTTTCAGCGACGTTGTGACAGTTTGAGTTTAAAGTAGACGGCTTCGTTAAATCACTTCTTGTGGGGGTTCTGTCCAAATCAATGAAATCATGTACGGCGATCGCCACAGTCTCATAGATGAGTTCGGTTTACAATACCTGTGACAATGACATTGCCCTGTGCTCCCTAAGCAATGCTAACGAAGTAACTTCTTCAGCATAGTGTTAAACTCAATTTTTGTAGCAGTCGTGGGGGGCAGAACAAACTGCAAATGAGTGCAAAGTCAGTTTTATGCAATGTTTTGAATTAATCAATCTTGCAATCTCCCAGTCATTAATTCATATATATTTTTAATTTGGGCTTCCATCACGCGAAAAGACTGGGGGGCGCAGGCGCCCCCCAGTCTCTTGGCGCCCTAGGCACGTGCCTAGTGTGCCTATTGGGTAATACGGCCCTGTACATTATACATATGCATATTACAAACCACAAGGAAACTTATTTAAACTATTATGGATGGAGTGATATTTATTTTATTAATAGTTCTTGTATGAGAAGAATTTTAAAAAAATATTACTAAAATTTATGAGACTTCCCTAGTGGTAAGTGTGCTTTGCTCACGGGGATTGTACGTTGGACTTGATTTTGTGTGTAAAGTTATTAAATCTATGTTGTTGACTTCGTAAGACTGGAGGCTTTGTTGAAAAAAAACATCTTCGGGACGAATTACTATACAGTCATCGGAACCTAAAATGCTGTAAGCGTTGCAGTGGCGTAACTTACTAAGTGCGGGGCCCCCCGCGAACGAAATTCACTTGCCCCCCCCCCCCCTATAATCAATGGTCGGTGTGGGTGGTAAGAGTCTGGGGGGGGGGGGGGTAATTTGTGATATTTTGGAACATTTAGAAATATTACTATTTATTCAGATGTTAATTTATTCAGTTTTACTCACCAAGCAGTCCTAGAAGCTAGATGTAGTTGCCTGGAGTTGCCTCTCTGAGTTTATAAAATGTTGCGTTTTCTCGCCTTTGCCTCTGCAAATGTATCTAGGAGATGGTCTACATTCATGTCGTTGGCCTTCACGGCTTCTATTGACAGAAGTCCCAACGCACTCAGTCTCTGCTCACTCATGGAATTGCGTAAATACGATTTAATAATTTTGAGTTTTGAGAACGATCGCTCTGATGCTGCAACTGTCACCGGCAAAGTTAAAAAGATGAAACTTGATGAAATCGCCAAATAGTCCACCAACAAGAGCTGAGCCACACCACGGACACATGTTTGTTGAGCAATCTCTTTACGAAGAGCGGAACGGAAGGACACGAGTTGGCTGGGAAAATCACGGGATAAATCTGAAGAATATTGCGTTGCCAACACATTTGCAGCTTTCAATACCTCATTGTCTGTTGCAGTCGTTAGTGTTTCTGGAGAAAGTATTTTAAATTTACAAATTATGTTGTAGATTCCTTTAAATCTTGCCTGTAGTTGGGATTTAGTTATGTCAAATACGACATTGAACACATTTATTCTAAAACGTTCTTCAGCATTGCAGAGTCTCCCATCCAAGCATAATTCCCCAGACTGTTTTATGTTGCGACCTCTCTGCTGTTCTTCAAATTTAATCTCTACTCTCCATTTGTTCGCAATGCAGATTGCCTCATCTTAGATCTCAACATATGAATTTCTTGCCTGGGTGATAATTTCTCCCGCATTTTCAACATGACGTGCAGCTCTCATTAGATCTGTATCTTTTGATTGGAGTACTTTTGACGGTAGATTAATTGAATCGAGAATTCTATGCATTATCACCAACAGCAGAAAGAACTCAAACTTTCCAATAATTTTTTGAAGTCTGGCTGCCTCGTCTCGTTCGTCCTTCTTTTGAGACTGCAGTTTGATTTTCGTAAATGATTTCATAATGTCCATGTACCGTTCCTTAAATCCTAATAACGAAGCCAACCGTCCAGCCCACCGCGTTGGGTTTAATCTTTTTAGTGTTACCACAGATTCATTGGTAAACGATGATAATATATCCCAACGGTTGATACTTTGGCCAAAATAAACATAAACGTCGTTCAAAACAGAGAAGAAACGTTTTATCTCGGCTACTCCACTTACAGCATAATTTATTACCAGGTTTAAATTATGCGCTGCGCAGTGAACATACTGTGCATTTGGTTCGATGTTACTAATGCGCTTTTGTACACCCGCATATGCACCACTCATTACAGCAGCTCCGTCGTAACCCTGCCCGCGACAATCCTTTAGTGATAATCCTTTCTCTTTAATGATCGTCAACAAGTCACATGTTATGCTATTTGCATCCTGGTTAGCTATTTTATAAAAACCAAGGAAGCTCTCTGTGACTTTTATATCCGATGGCCTATTATTTTCGTCCTGAGAAATGTTCACATAACGAAAGACTAGGCTGAGTTGATCGATTTTTGTTATATCTTGTGTTGTGTCCATGATAATTGCGTAAAACTGGGAGGATTTAATTTCGTTAAGGATGGTTTGTTCCAGGTTAGTTGCCAACAGCTGTATAAGCTCGTTTTGTATTTTTGGACTGAGATACCTGATTGAACCGCTAGGCATTTCTAATAACTGTTTCATTACCGGATCAAATTCGGCTAACAGCTTGACGTCAGCAAGAAAGTTGCCATTATTAATTTCGTCTAACGATTCCCTGTGTCCTCTGAAGGCAAGTGAATTTCTAGCTAACTTTAAAGTTATTTTCACCAGACGTTTTAAAACTTGTCTCCAAAAATTGCTTTCTTTCCTAATTTCAAGTTCCATTGCTTCATCTATTGTTTCGTGCCTCCGCCATTGATCAAATACAACACACGCTTCAATATGAAAACTTGCACGCTCGTGATCAACTATTTTTTTTGATAATCCTTTCCAGTCCCGTACACCATTAACCCAAGCTGGATTGTAATTTCTAGAAGAACGGTCTGCAAACAACCAGCATGGTTCACAGTAAACGAAGTTTTTTGTTGGCGAATAACATAACCATATTCTTTCTATTAATTTTCCAGTCTTCTTGTTCAATGTGCTGTAGTAATGATCTGAAAAACATCGCCTCTCATTATCTTTGTCGCGTGGAAAAGACATATTTTTGGGTCTGCAAGATCCATGTTTAATTATCAAGCGTTTAGTGTTAGAATCTTCAATATTAGTGGGGAAATTAGCCCTATCTGTATTTTGTTTGTTTATTTGGATTAAGGACGCGTCAACCGTTAGGTCATAATGCACCACTCTAGCCTAAGGGGGGGGGGAGGAGGGGCCCATGCTGGTCAGAACCAGCCACGGGTAAGGGGAGGAAGGGGGGGTTTCTCACGTCGCGGTCGTCATCGTCTTTGTCATCGTTCGTTGTGTCATTGTCATCGTCGCCGGGGAGTCGTCAAGGGAAGGGGGCAAGGTCCCCGACGACGATTGCCAGAGCTCGCCTCTAGTTTCGGGGAGTAAGATATTCCGCTCTTTCTAGCTGATGTTTGCGAGGTGGACTTTTTCTCTTGAATCGCCTTTTACGATTAGAAGAGCCATGCTCTGGGCCAATTCTACCCCGGGCCCAGGATGGAAACCACCTTGCGTGACGCAAGAGAGGCCTATCTTGCTGCGAGAAGATCAACACGGGTGGCCCTCCGGACGGCCAAGGACAACTGGATGTGGGGACTTGGGCGAGGTGCAGACAGCAGAAAGTTCTTTTGGCGCTACATTAATTCTAAGGCAACTATTCCAAACGATGCAGCGAGTTTCAAGGTAGGGGGAAGAACCGTGACAGACCCCAAGGAGGTGGCAGCCTGTTTCAGTGAGGCATTCCAGAGCAATTTCTCGCGGGCGGATAACATTTTCCCCGTCCATCAGGGAAACGCGCCCGCCACCCAGCTTTCAGAGCAGCCCACCATGAGCGAGCTGACTTGCTTGCCCGCTGACATAAAAAAGCTTCTCCGGGGGACCAAGGCTAATACCGCAGCGGGTCCAGACGGCGTTCCTGCAATCCTGCTAAAAAAAATCCGCTAACGCTCTCTGCGACTCACTTGCCCACCTCTTCAACATGGCTCTTGAACAGGGCATTCCAACGGAATGGAAAACGGCGTCTGTGGCACCGATCTACAAAGACGGCGACAAGAGAGACGTAAAGAACTACCGGCCAATCAGCATCACCTCACTGGTCGGTAAGACGATGGAACGTTTTGTGAGAGACCGGACGAGCGAGTTCCTCGAGAGCCAAAACGTCATCCCTGCGGCGCAACACGGCTTTCGACAGCGCCGTTCTTGCCCCACTCTCCTCGCCGGCGCCATTGATGCATGGACGGCAGCGCTGGACGAGCGTAGCGGAGCGCACATTCACTGTGTTTTTCTCGATTGGTCTAAAGCATTTGATAAAGTGCCGCACGTGCGTCTACTATCCAAACTCGAGCATTATGGCATTAAGGGCAATTTGCTTAGGTGGTTCGAGAGTTTCCTTGTCGGCCGCACGCAGTTCGTCCAGTTCAACGGCGAGCGCTCAGAATTCCGGGACGTGCCCTCGGGCGTCATCCAGGGAAGTGTGCTTGGCCCCCTGCTTTTTAACGTCTTCGTAGCCGACCTCCCTACCTCGGCAAGGATCCAAATGCTCCAGTACGCTGACGACGTAACCCTGCACTGCATCGTGGTCACCCAAGAGGATGCAGACGCCCTTCAAGCAGACCTAGACGACATTCAGATTTGGTGCGACAACAATGGCATGTCGCTCAACGCCCTCAAGTGCAAGATGATGGACATCACGCGCGCGCGCACCCCACTATACTTCCTGTGCACCATCGATGGTGTCCCACTCGAGTACGTCGACAAGCAGCGCCTCCTCGGAATGCACATCACAAGCGACCTCCGATGGAACGTTCACACCGATATTGTGAGGGCCAAGGCGGCGCAGGTGCTGGGTTTTGCGGCCCGCAATCTGCACGGGTGCACGCCGCGCGTCAAGAGGATGGCACCCAACCACCATTGAGAACACTACCAAGCTTGAGAGGGTGCAGAGAAGGACATTGCATTTCATACATGGCCGTAACATCCCCCCACCCTGTGACCAGAAGCAGGTTATGCCAATGACCATGCACCTGCAATACACCGACCTGGTGTTTTTTAAAAGATGCCTCAGTGGGCTGCACTGATTATGACGTGTGCGCACGCATCATCCCAGGGCCGCGTGTTGAGAGGCGACGATAGTAGGCCCCCGCCTCCAACCCCCTCGGCCAATGGAGTGCTCGGCCCACGTGCTTTTTCTTCCGAGTTGTTAACCATGGAACGACCTGCGCCCGCCCTCAAAGACTGCCCAGTAAGTCATTTCCCTTCCAGTGTAAGGTACTTATGGGAGAACCATCTACAGTGCCGTGCTAGTTTCACGTGCTTAAGCAAGGCTCTTCGCGGCACGAGACTTCCACAAAGATATCAAGTGTTTTAGCAAAATATTTGCTAGCGTCGACGCCTTTTCTTGTTGTTAAAAAATGTAAAAATAACAAGGATAAACAACAATAAATAAATATTGAACGTTATTATTAAATGTAACTTGTTCTGAAACCTGATTCTGGTCACTTTCGTCTTCAGTGCGAGAACAACACGGTTCACTAACCGTGTTTGTTACTTCCGAAATGTCAATTTGATTTGTTTGTACATTAGAAGTGTTGAGAAATATGAATTGATCTTAGGAAGTTTTTGAATTTCCTTTTCTATTTCTAACTTCTTTTTTCTTTTTGCACACCCACTTTCACTCCGATAACTCATCGTACGTAGGCACAAATATGTATTTACAATTTTAAATTAAAAGCACTTAGTTATAATAAAAACACGGAACACAACACTACATACATTGCATTCAAATCAATGCACAAGATAAACACCGTTTTACATACGTAAAAGCCACAAACTACACACGAGCACGACCCTTCGCCGAGAAAGTCAGCACAATACTAAGGAAGGGTAGCGAGGTAAAATTTAGCGAGTGATGGATTCTTCCTCACTGAAGAAACAGACAGACAGACGAATATCTAGTCTTTTCATTCGCTTGTCAACTAAATTGTGGTCAGCTAGTGGCGGCGATCCGTAAAATTGGAAGTAGAAACAGCAAGGCACTTTTAGCACAAAGCAGCTCCCTCAAACCCCACTCCCTGAGACGAGGTAGTTTCTAAGAAATATGTGAATAATATCTGCCGTTTACTCATCACCTCTTTGTGACTCAGGGACGTATTAGGAACGGATTAGTTCATTGTGTGGCGACAAAGTCCGACTAAAGCCAAAACATACCCCCGGGCCCCCCCCGCGACTGGGGGCGGATGCTGGGCTGGGGGTGCGGTAGTTACGCCACTGCAAGCGTTTTTGTAATAGGTTAGTTGATCTTTCATAGAAGTATAATAAGATGGCTGCAATCAACCATCTTCGCTCACTTGTATAATTAGGAATTAGTTCATTTTTATGGAATGCAATGAAGACATTTGGCTTTTATTGTCAGTCTTTCATACACGTCATCTCGTCACCAACATTCTCAGGTTCATAATTACCGGTAATATCGTCATCGGGTTCATTACTTTCTGCATCCGGCTCCATCTCGTCATCAACATTCTCAGGTTCATAATTACCGGTAATATCGTCGTCGGGTTCATTACTTTCTTCAGCCTTGATCTTGAATGGAAAACGTGGCCCCTCCGAAAATCCAACTTAATAGATTAAACAACTAGGCTAGCAGCCACTCTGCATGAAACAGGATGAAGTCCACACCTCGTGGTAAATCACATTCCTTCTCAGCAGAAGACCGGACAAGGTCTTCCTGCTACGAGAACCACGACGTGAAAAAGGCAAGAGTACTGACAGAACGTCAACCACATTGCCCTATCCTCAGGTGTCTACCTGATGTTATCCACTGCTCCATATAGTCGTGCCATCAAAACATTGTAGGAACTGTCTTCCAAATGCCATAGAAGGCGTTGCGCGAGGGTGGCAAATTCAAATCATAACTTGCTCAATAGGTCAATTGCTCTACCTAGTGGTTGCCCGCGGAACTCTTGAACGGTAGGTACAACGGTCGGTAAAGCAGCCTTCCTGCTACTTCCAATAGGTTTCCTTAGCGTCACACCTCCTCCTTTCCTGGCAAAAGAAGCGCTCTACTACTGGCTTTAGGTCGTGACCAAATAATTAATAGATTAATTGAAATTTATTGTAATAACTGCATCATAATTTTCTTTCAGACCATAAGCAGTGTAGGATCTTGATTCGTAGTAAGCAACTCTTGTCGATACGCATCGTCAGGTTCGGCAATTTTTTCTTTGTAAGCCAGAGTGTCAGTCATAGTAAGATTGGATTGGATTATTTCAAACAGCATTTCGTATTCAAAAAGATAAGTATCTGCCTCAGTCATAAATCAGTATTGAGACAATCATGTAGGTGGATTCATACAAGAATATATCTGTGGGTATGATAACACGTTGTAAACTCACTTTAATAATAGGTCAAGTGACTTAGGCCTACTTGCAACGAATGCAGGAGCACTGGATCAGTTCGTAAAGCAATATCCAAAGTTCTAGACCTAGTCCTTGGCTCCTTCAGTGGCGGGTCTTCTAGTCCTAGGGTACTCACATCATCTCTAATAAGCTTCAATAAGAATATTGGTTATATTACAAAGGCTTTATTATTATAAGCTTAATTGGTGTTTGTGTCAATGTTACACTGTTAACAAGTTATCAATAATAAACAATACTTAACGACGAACATAGCGATCGTTCGCTCTTCTCTAGTCTCTCATTCTCCTCTCTTGTCTCGGTCGACCTATCGACTCGTTGCTCCACTAAGAGTCGATATAAGTATCAAAGACCCGACATAAAATATTAAAGATAACAATCGGCCTCGATAAAATGAAATGTAAATGAAAAAGACTATTACAATAGTAAAACAATACATCTATTGTACCAAGACACCTCATATAAGTACTTAATTTTAGTTATGAAATCCTTCAGATAAGTTGGGCGTCTCTTCTATCTTTGAGACCTAACGTTCACACTTATAGAAATTGTTTTATCTTCGAGGTGCAAATAATCTTAGTTGTTAAAGCGCCCTAAAACTACTAATACTAATAATCCAGCCACATCCTCCTTTAAACGTTTTTCCAAAAGTTTGGCCAACCTAAGATGGTTGTTATGCTCTTCTTGGAGGTCATTCTTTTCTTCATCATTATGACACGAACTGATTTTTGCACTCAACGTGTCGCATAAATAACACGTATACTTCAGGTTAAAATCCCGAAGAAATATTGCGTTTTTAGCCTGCTTTGAGATTGATACTGGATCCCTTAGACCTATTGAATCTTTGTACAACTTGTACATTTTGGCAAGAGTCATGTCAAGTTCAAGATATTTTGAATCGGTCACACTTCGGCAATAGTTTGACTTGTACTTTAGAAATTTGGAAATGTGATTCCTTACTTCTTTGATTCGATCATCTGCTATCTTATTGTTCCCGCCGGATTTACCTCTTTTATCTGTAGGAGAACATGTTTTATCGCGCAGTTTTGATAAATCTGTATTTTAGTGGGTTTTGTTAACTAATCCCGTGTGCAATTTTGTGATAGAGTATTGAGAGTGGTATCATTTTTTCCTTGTGAAGTACTGATTCAGAAAAGTGATGGTGGGGATCTGGGACCCGCGACTGGAAGGGGTGAGGGGTGGGGGTTAAAATGTCGAAATTTTGTAAATATAATCAAATATTTTTCTCATTTTTTCTACAATTCTAAATTGTTTTAATTATTTTTAGCTTTTTAACACTATATTTAACTTATATATTTCAATAAATCATTAAATTGACCGCCATATTGGATTCAAAATGGCGGAAATAATTATTTCTTAAAATTCCGCACATAGTCGTGTGGGATATCAGATTAAAGGTATTAAACGTCTCAATATGGATAAGAGAACTGTTTCATGGCCAAGGTTATCACTAAAAGTACCAATATCGACATTGATTTGACTTGTAGACCAGTGTCCTACCGATTTCTTCAAAATATACATTAATTTTATGTTGCCATTGCCAATATTTTAGTTATTTTTTTACTGCAGAGTACAAATGTATGACATGGCATTATGATAAAGTAAAATCCCAAAAAATTTAAGTTCAATATAAAATGATATCCAAGAACATCGTATTATATTCAACAGTTCTTCAGGCCCGCAAGGGATGTCACACATTACTGGCTCATACGATTCATCATCATCTATAGTCCATCCAAAGTCTGTTACTGGTGGTATACGAGGGTTTGCAACATGCGATTGCTACCAAATCAATGCTTGATAATGAGCTCTTCTGATAGCTGGGCGTAGTGCAGCTTGAGTCGGTGGCATACTTATGCCTTATACTTCTTTTTCGTAAAAAAACAAACAACGAACATAAACACCATCGATTCTCACGTAGAGTATTTATTTTGGGCACTCGCAAGTACACAGAGCATAATATGTATTCTTCAAGAATAGAATAGAATAGAATAAGGACTCGATACGTTTCTTCTCCAACAATTGTTTTTGTTCCACCTAGAGATGCAAGGGCTTCCAGGACATTATCATCAGCATCTACAAACCTGTTCCAGAAACTGGTCTGGATTTACAAGAAAATGAACCAGTAATGTCAGCTCCAGAAAGAGAATGCATTCCGAGTAAAGCAACAACTCGTTTTTGTCCCAATTGCTTCAGAAATTTTTCGTATTGAAATTAGGCGTGGTTTAACTCCTGTTAAAACCATATAAGAATATTTTGGGAGTTGTGAATATCGATGTGTAGCCAACACTAGAACGTCAGTGTCAGGAGTGATAATAGTCAAAAACTGAGCCCCTCTTTTGGTTGCATGAAGTGCATGGAGAATTATTTTCGTGTCGGCCTCTTCTTGAGACATGCTTTTGTCGACATGAAGTTTAGTGGCTTTTGCAATGTTGCGGTAAGAAACAGCACATTTTCATTCAAGTCTGTAGCCATTTTTAATCTACTTTTACAAAACAATTCTGTAATCGAATCTTTATTTTTGAAATGGGAC
Organism: Sweltsa coloradensis; assembly: GCA_024449915.1. NCBI lineage: Eukaryota > Metazoa > Arthropoda > Insecta > Plecoptera > Chloroperlidae > Sweltsa > Sweltsa coloradensis. The sequence continues at coordinate 22,102 of JAMZAV010005321.1, read as the reverse complement.
ATAAGTTTGTTTAGAGGGACCGATTTTATTATTGTGTGAGGTTCTATTTTGTACTGAATGGGGGGCTTTCCCAGCTGCCGTTTGTTTCTTGTGATTTTTTTTTAGCGATTTCTCAACATACGTATCAAATACAACATGGACCTCTGAGAAACTCCCATACTTTGAAAAGACTTTCTTACAAAACTGATCTGCCAAATCTGAAATTGTCCTGGTGTCCTTTGCAAGCTTTAATGCGTGTATTTCTGCCATTCCATCTACAATCAGTTGGGATTATCATTTGGATTTGGAGATTCTGTATCGTCACTCGTCAGCTTGCAGTTCTTTAAATGCGTGGTCTTCCAAATGATGCGTTAGCTTCCTTTTGATTAAACGTGGTTCATAGTCCATTCATTTCCAAACATTCTGCATGGAACAGCAGATAGCTCGTATTTACCAATTTTTTATTTTAGATTTATTTTTGGCAGAGAATGACATAGAACAACAAGACGATTGAAAGGCTTCCTGTCTTCTTTTAATTGAACAACACCCTGTTTGGTTTTTACTTTTACTTTCTTTGACATAGGTAGTCTTACACAGTGTCAACTTGTTTTGTGGAACTGTATCCCACGAATTAACAGTCATCAATGATACGTTCACGAACAAATTTCTGATAGTACGCTAGACCAAGGTCTGGCACTTCATGCAACCGAAAGAGGGACTCAGTCCTTGACTATCTTCACTCCTGACACTGACGTTCTAGTGTTGCCTAAACACATCGATATTCACAACTCCAGAAACATTCTTATCTGGTTTTAACAGAGGTTAAACCACGTCGAATTTCAATACGATAAATTTCTGAAGCAATGGGACAAAAAAGAGTTGCTGCTTTACTCGAAATGCATTCTCTTTCTGGAGCTGACATTACTGATTCATTTTCTGGTAAATCTAAGATCAGTTTCTGGAACAGGTTTGTAGATGCTGATGACAATGTCCTGGAAGCCCTTGCATCAATAGGTGGAACAAAAACAATTATTGGAGAAGAAACGTATCGAGTCCTTGAGGAATACATATGCTCTGTGTACTTGCGAGTGCCCAAAATAAATACTCTACGTGAGAAACGATGGTGTTTTTGTTGTTTGTTTGTTTGTTTGTTTGTTTGTTTTTTTTTTTACGAAAAAGCAAGTACAAGGCATAAGTATGCCACCGACTCAAGCTGCACTACGCCCAGCTATCAGAAGAGCTCATTATCAAGCATTGATTTGGTGGCAATCGCATGTTGCAAACTCTCGTATACCACCAGTAAACAGACTTTGGATGGACTATAGATGATGATGAATCGTATGAGCCAGTAATGTGTGACATCCCTTGCGGGCCTGAAGAACTGTTGAATATAATACGATGTTCTTGTGCTAAATCAAAATGTATTGAAATATATTGGAAAAATATATTGAACTTAAATTTTGTTGGATGCCATTTTACTTTATCATAATGCCATGTCATACATTTGTACTCTGCAGTAAAAAAATAACTAAAATATTGGCAATGGCAACATAAAATCAATGTATATTTTGAAGAAATCGGTAGGACACTGGTCTACAAGTCAAATCAATGTCGATATTGGTACTTTTAGAGATAACCATGACCATGAAACAGTTCTCTTATCCATATTGAGACGTTTAATACCTTTAATCTGTTATCCCACACGACTATGTGCGGAATTTTAAGAAATAATTATTTCCGCCATTTTGAATCCAATATGGCTGTCAATTTAATGATTTATTGAAATATATAAGTTAATTAATATAGTGTTAAAAAGCTAAAAATAATTAAAACAATTTAGAATTGTAGAAAGAATGAGAAAAATATTTGATTATATTTACAAAATTTCAACATTTTAACCCCCACCCCTCACCCCTTCCAGTTCCAGTCGCGTGTCCCAGATTCCCACCATCACTTTTCTGAATCAGTACTTCACAAGGAAAAAAATGATACCACTCTCAATACTCTATCACAAAATTGCACACGGGACCCACAAATATCATGATAAGAGAACTCACTATTTACTCGTTTTGTACTGACACAAAGAGTCTGTACAAAAGATGTGCGGCAAACAATATGTCTGTTCATCTGGTAAGTGTGTGGTGGTGGTGGTTTGTCCTCTCTTGGGTGCAACACAATGGCCTCTCTTTAATAGTGGTACGTTCACAACTACACTGTTGTCAATATTTAGCACTAATTTGTTCAATAAATAACGTCACACGGCCACGCACAACTAAAACTATTCTTGAACGAACCTGTCACCTTTAGTCAGTTTACAACGCAAAATAGGTAACACGTTAGAATCTTAGAAACGTTCACGAGATCACGCCACGTCTTGTTTTACTCGAATCCGTCAGACAACTGTGAAGAAGAGAAGCCAAAACGAAAGATTGCCAAGATGTACGTTCTAACAGTAAAACAGCCCCCTCCCTCCCTCTCAATACTGTGAACAGGTCGGTGGGGTAGCCAGTGTTTTGTATTTTACTTTTAGCCAGTTCTTGGAACAACCAAACAATGACAGTGGCACTTGTCCCTCATATTTATTTCGACCCTTCGATCCTCCTCAATAGTCTGACGACCAAGGTCCATTGTAAGTCTCTAAAGTAGATTCAAACACTTAGCCTGGTTGGCAAATGGCGGATGAAGTTTAGTACCACGTGAGTCCCAAACACGCAAACCCGCCAAGTTAGTATACAGAGCCCACAACTAGACAAATTTGTAGATGTTGTAAGAACAGCGCTGATGAAAACTTTATTTTTGGATACACGTTTTAAGGGGGAAATCTTAAGAATATCTACTGTTACAGTACATAACGTACGGTGGTGCAAAAGGAAGAACTATGCCCGAATTCAACACTGGCTATGTGTTAGTGGAAGTGGGGGAGTGGGTTTGGAATGATGGTAGAGAAGGTGAGGTTATAAATTTGTAATAAGGACTGTCTTTTGACCCGCGTCCTTCTTTTTTTAGTGCCAGATCACGTTTGAATGTTAAACTTTTTGGCAAAACGGCTGACCATAATAGTCCTGTGCAAGAATTCTGCGACTATGTAGCAGGTCCAGAAGCGGAAGAGACATGAAGAACTTGTCGATAAAAATCGACCGTCCTAGTGGCAAACAAGTTACAAAGTTTAAGGATCATTCGACTACAAACGTCAATTTTATCCGGTGTTGGTGATACTGCTGACTCAACAGTAGAATCCTTACCCATGACAAGCTAAAAGTCTAGTGGAAAAGGCCTTCCGGAGTTGTCATTACAAAAATTTTAAAATCCTACGGGTTTGGTTTACCACCCATGTGGTAACAGGTTCGTCCAACTTTTGCATCTTGTAATTGATCCCCCACATTCAGTTCATCCTGGGTAAGAGACGTGTTGACTGGATCTTCGGTTACATTTAATGGCACCTCTCGCATCTCGCAGTACGACCACTCGCACTTTTAACGTTTCTGTGCTAGCATTGAGATTAGGAATACTGCATTGTCCCCCTTGTATAAGGTTAAAAATAGGATCCTTATCAAATCATATTCGTTGTCAGTACAGGACTATCCTGACCAATGGGTATTTCTTCAATAAAAGTTTTCCTGAATTACCTTTCAGAGTTGTGGTTTTGGCAACGTTAAGCTAACTCGCCCTGCCTTATCTCCGCATCCTCGGCTGGTTTCACTACCTCATCGTTCTATCTTGCAGTACAACCTGAGGCAAATCCAAACTAAGATCTCCCAATAATCACATCCATGGTTGAAATCATCTTCCAGGACCATTATTTCTATATTTTTACCCCAAACCTCTTCTATCATAATGTCCACGTGCATTGTGCTTATTGGTTTGAAGACTACAGCCCCAATGCCACACATACTTTGGGTTGATTCCTCCAGCTTCTTACCAATTTTTATGGCAGCTGATGCTCTGATTTTACAACAAGCAGAACCACAATCGATCAAGCATACTAACTTATGAGTCCCTTACCCTTTGCCTTACCATTTGCCGAAATAACACGATTTTTGGGAATGTTATTTGATAAAAAGTTAACGTGGAGGCCACATATCCAACAGCTACGAACCAAGTGTCTAAAAGCCTTGAACATCCTACGAGTGCTCAGCAATTCTAATTGGGGAGCTGATCGTACAACCATGTTACATCTTTTTCGCTCCCTTATCCGCTCTAAGTTGAATTTTGCTTGTTTTATTTTTGATTCGGCTAGACCTTCTTATATCAAGACGTTGGATACAGTTCACCACACTGGTATAAGGCTATCCACAGGAGCCTTCCGTACGAGCCCTATTCCCGGTCTTCTTTACGAGTCTGCAGAACCATCTCTATCCTCCAGAAGAAAGTACTTAATGCTCAATTACATCGCCTCATTAAAAGGATCTCCTACAAACCCAGCTTATAAAGCAGTTTTCGACCCTCCATTTCAAAATCGGTATGAAGTTCGCCTGAAGGCCTCGAGACCAGTGGGCATCCGCTCCCTGGAACTACTACAGGCCTTAAACATTACACTTCCCCTTGTTTTCTATAAATCAAATGACGCAATCCCACCTTGGACACTTAAAAAACCATGCTGCATAACACAGCTCTCAAAACACAAAAAGGCCACCACATCAAACATACAATATCAAGCTCTATTCAACGAAATCCGATACAACTACAAAGATTTCAGAAATATTTTTACAGACGGTTCAAAAGTGAACAATTCAGTCGGCTCTGCCTTTACAACGGAGAGCAACAACTTCAACTATAAACTCCATTTCACATACAGCGTCTACAATGCAGAACTGTTGCAATTCTACAAAGCCTCTTGTTTGCTCTTGATAGTAAGGACTCCAAATTCTTAGTGTGCACGGATTCTTTAAGTTCACTAGAGGCTATTTGCCAAATTTACACTTCACACCCATTAATTAATAAAATACACCTAATATTGTTTATTTATTTTATTTATTTATTTATTTATTTAACGTCTATCCTATTCAGTTATAAAAACTGATTTACAAAGGAGGACAACTAAATAAATCTAATTACATAGATGCAGAAACAACAATAAACTAGTAGCATTACAACAACAATGCATTTAAACACAACAATTTTGGTAACAAATAAAAAAATATATTATATGCATTTAATTAATGAATCAAATATAAAAAAGGGTGTAGAATGAAAAGAAAAGAAAAGAAAGGGGGGGAAAAAGGAAAAAAGAAAGAAAAAGACAAAGAAAAAGAAAAAAAAAAAAAAAAAAAAGAAAAGAAAAGAAAGAGAAAAGAAAGAAAGAAACAAAGAAAGAAAGAAAGAAAGAAAAAAAAACATTAAAAAAGAAAAACGAAAAGAAAAAAACTGATTTATTAGACGATCCCACTCAAACGAATATGAGGTTTGCCAAAAATCAGGAACAGCAAATCAGGGAGTAATCAATCTTTCGCGGAAGAAACCACCGAACGCGAATCTTCATTCTTGTGTTCAACCATCATTCTTGTGTTCAAATCTTGATAACAATTTAGTGCAAAAGATCTTGACTCTAATATATAATTATATCAGATATATAATTATTTAAAATTGTTCATGTCAAAAACTGATCACAGCAATGATACAGGACACCTAACTCAAGTTGCAAGTTCCACCAGTGGGCGGCAACCAGACAATCTAGGCAGAAAAATATCAATTGAAAATACATTGAATACATCAAAATCAAAGCAATAATGAACAAACAAAGAGAACAGCAAAATCATAAATAAGAACATATGAAGATAAATTAACATTACATAAACACAGAGACAATGCCCCACAAATAAATAGTAAAAATCAATTCTTCTTTGTTCTTCGATTCATTATCATTGCTTCAATTTTACTTTTAAATTGTACTATTCCTAGCTCAGTAAACTGGCTTCTAATATCATAAGAAATTGAATTCCAAAAGGATACTCCTCTGTACAAGAATGACTTTCTTAATGATTCAGAAATTAATTTAGGAACTTTCAAAGAGTTTATTAGAATAGAATTTCTATCACGATCAACAAATTGAAAAATATTGGGTAAAATACCTGAATACATACCTTTCAATATTTTGTATGTATTTACCAGTACGCTATATTTCATTCTTTCCTCAATCATGAAGCAATCAGATTGTAAATCTTGGCTCATAGGAATTGAATCAAACATATGGTCAATTCTCTTCTGAAGTACAACATTTTCGGTAGAAGGTCTTACTGCCCAAACCACTAAACAATAATCAATAATAGAGTGAATATAAGAATCTACAAGTAACCTCAACATTCTCTCTGTTACAAACCTCTTCATTCTACTTATAATTCCTATTGCTGATGGTACTTTATTACATACATATTCATAATGTTTCTTAAAATTTAAATTACAATCTAAGAAACTCCAAATATTTAAATTCATATACTCTAGAAATTAGCTTACCATTACAATTCAACGTCAAATGAATATCATTCATGCTTCTATCATTAGCCTTATGAAAAATCATAAAATTTGTTTTACTATAATTAATATCAAGTTCCTGAGTTTTAAACCAATCATCCATCCTCTTTAAAACTTCTTGAAGACGTCTTACGATCTCTTCAACATCCACAACCTTCTAAATAAAAGACCAAGTCATCAGCATATAAGATATAATTGATTCCTCCCATTATAGTAGATATATCATCTATGTAAAGAATAAATAAAAGGGGTCCTAATATTGATCCTTGTGGTACTCCACAAAATATATTGAATACTTTGAACTATATTTTGCAAGATTGATAAACATTTTTCTTTTTAAAAATAATCCGCCAATATTGATAACAAATAAGGACTTATGTTATACCTGGTTTTTAGTTTTATTAAAAGAGGTAAAAAGGTACTGAATCAAATGCTTTCCTAAGATCAACAAAAACAGCTCCAACCTTACCATTCCGCTTGTCAATCCCTTTATAGATAAAATCTGTAAATGCTAGAAGGGCACTTTGCGTTGATCTACCTTTCCTAAAACCATGTTGGTTTTCACTTAAACCTTCAGGTGCATCCACTTCATGTAATAACCTCTGTGCAAAATATTTCAAAATTTTCCCTACAATTGGAAGAGTTGATATAGGTCGATAAGAATTCCTATCACTCTTTTTACCTTTCACCTTATAAATAGGTGTTACTCTTGCCAATTTCAGCTGTGTTGGGAAATCACCTACAAGAAAGAAATGGGAAATTAGATACGCCAATAATCCGACTATTGATGCGCATTCTTGAATACTATGCATGGAATCTCTTGAAGTGTTTGTCGAGCTTTTAATTTAAGGCGTTTAATTGCTGAAACAACTCCAATTTACATGCGGGAGATCATCTCTTCTTTTCTATTTAAATCTTTAAAACTTACCAATTTCACTGGAAAAATCTACATCGTTCACAACAAAACTTTTCTTTAACAAACAGCAAATGTCAGGATTAGACGTGTAGGATACCCCATTCTCTGTCAATGAGGCTATGCTACACTCTTTTTTCACTTTGTTACCTGTCAACTTATATAAACTGACCATAAAGATTTTGAAGAAATATCATTATCAAAAGAAGACTTAAAATGCTCACGCTTAGAAAAACGAATCTGATTATTTACCTTATTTCTAACTTTCTTGTATTCCTCCCACGTTGAATGCCTTCTAAAAATTCTGAATTCTTTGCGCAAGTGGTCTCTCCTATGCATGGATTTAATAATCTCTGCTGTTAGCCATGGGGCTGGCTTACCTTTAACTCTTAATTTCAAGGGGTGTGCATGCTCATTTAGAGGTTCTACGACTACTTTAACAAACATTTCTAATTTATCATCTGCACTTACCGCCATACCAATTTGGTTAATGGGACCACTTAAGATATCTTCATCTACTTGCTTCCAATCAACATTCTTATAATTTCTAGTATTTACAAATTTAGGAAGAAATTTTTGCTTATTAATCTTACTAAATCAATTAATTCATGATCACTTCATCCTACACTTATAATACCTGACTGACTAATATTTTCATTGTGATTTGCACTAAACATGATCAATTAAAGTAGCTGACCTATTTTTAACCCTAGTAACAGACTTTATCAATTGTACCAATCCATGGATCTTGTGAGAAATTTGAAATTATTTACTGGTAATGTCTTCTTACTCAAATCAATGTTGAAATCACCTAGAAAAAACAATTCATTAGCTTCCAATTTTAAACTATTTACTAAACTATCAAAACAATCTGAAAATTCTTCTAACTTTACGTGTGGAGCTTTATAAACTGCTGTAAAAATCATTGGCTTTACATTCGGAAGCCAGAATTTAACTGACTGCAACTCAACATCTATCGGAAATTTAACTTTACACTCAATTACACTAGACATGAACTTCTCAGCAATATAAATAACCAACCCTCCCCCTATCCTTTCACGATCAAATCTTAGCATTTTATAATTGTCAACAGAAATAAAACCGTCTTGAACAGACTCATCTAGATATGTTTCACAGCAAGCAAATATATCAAAATTATACGTGTCAAGAATAACTCTCAACTGATCTATATACTTATCCAACTTACGTATATTGAGATATCCAAGCTTCATTCCTTTTGGCAATATAGCTAAACCTTTAGCAACATCATCATTCATACTTGAGGCTCTTTATCGACATTATGATTAACAAGATTTGTCATGAAAATTTCATTTACACTTAGAGGGGAAAATAAACAATTCATAAAAATACCATCTCGGCGAAACTCTTCTTGTTCGATTCTTCATTATAGACATCTTAAAACCCACTTAAAGGCACTTGCTGCTATTAAAACTGATTATACATTTATTACTTTCCCCATGGTCCAAGTATTGAATCGAATTTTTCTTTGGGGTCATATTTTATAAAACCCCGATGGAAATATTTACATCCCGAGCACTCTAGACGTTTAGTTTTATTTTTTTTTAAAATTACATAGGGTAAAAACGTTAACTACTTTTTTAGCCTTTAGAATAAAAAAATGTAATGTTATAATGAAAGAATATAAATCAAATTCCCAAAGGGGCCTAATTCTGCTGCAAAAAGAAAACAATAATATTTTAAAGTTTGTTTATATAACAAGCGAACGTTCCAATTGTTTTTTTTTAAAGAAAATAAAAAGCAAACCTTTTTTAAATTTTTTACTGCAAAAAAAAATACTTTATATAAAAATTTTTGCTTAAAATGTTACTTCAAAATAAGGGGAAGTTTTTAATGTAAACGAACTCAAAAATTACTAAAAAATTAAAATTATTTAATGAGTATTTAAGGTGTCACGAGTAACCCATGATTTTGGTGGGGGGAAACGGCTGGGTGGGGGGATTGGGGGAGACGTGTTGGGGAGGGCCTCAAATTCCGCTAAAAATTTTTAAAATTTGTCCCCCAAATAGCGAGCCGTTTTTTACGGCGAGGCGATGGGCTCTGTTTGCACTCCAAAAAGGGTTTTATCAGTACGCAGCTCGCTCACACATGCTTGCAACCGCGCACCGCGCTCGCCCAAGGTCGCACTGAGGGTCGATATCATGAGCGGGCGAAAATTAGGGCTCGCCCAAAGAAAAAAAATTTTTACATATTTTTGCCCTCGTGTTTGAACCCAATGCATAATGAGAGGATTTTAGCCTCTTTTATTTTTTTATGCAAGGGTGGAGATTAAGGATAAAGGCCCAAACCGACAGGCGTAAAAATCAAATTTTAGTAATTATTTCGAATTGGGCTTGACTTTAGTATACATATGTTTTTTATATTGTGATATGATATATTTTATAGATTTTTTTGTATGTGACTATGATGCGTTGTGATGTTAGGACAAAATTTTTTAATAAGCCTAGCAATAAAAAAACTATTAGGCTACACATAAATTATGTAAATTTAATTTTTCCCCCGATTTGGGTTCAAACCCTGCTGAAAATAATTTGACGCGTTTTGATTTCAAAAAATTACGACAATGCCCAAAGTAAAATCCATTATATCGAAGGTATTTCTCGTGAGAGAAAAAGCAGTTCAAAATCGTCTGAACCCCTATGGGGAAAGGAGTCCCACAAAAATGAAAAATCAAAGGCCTATTGTATGACGTGCACAATCAGAATAGCAAAAACAATGACACCCGTAAGTGTTAATTTACACAATTTTTGTGGGCCCTGCCTCCCCCTATCTTCAACAACAAGCACCCCCAAAATATAGCAGCTAATAACACACTACAAAAATTTTCATACACACTTTATAATAGATATATACATGTGAATTCCTTGTCCCGCGTAATGCGCAAACTAAACTTTTCAGTTTATTCTAACATTAACACTATTTCAAAGGGCGTAACTGGGGGGGGGCGGGGGTAAGTGGTAACGCCCCCCCCCCCCCCCCCCCCCCCCCCTTGTTTGTTTTCTATAATTCATTAAGAACTAAATTCGGCATCTGAGAAGTTTTACATTATATTTTGACTACCATAGGTACGAGTTCTTTTGGATACTTTGCTTTTTTTTTTTTACAACCATTTTAAGGTTATAAGCAAAAACTATTATACACTTCGGTTGGTTTTTATAGGTGGACTGTTCAAATTTATCGTTTAGGGTGTTATACTTTTCACTGCCTCCTAGTAATGCTACTTTTGGCTCCTGAGCAACGACTAGATCTTGGGGCGTGGTACTGTTGCTACTTCTTCTTTGTTTTTTTTCTCTTTTTTAATTTTTTGGGTAACTCTTTTAAGGCTACACGTGACTTTTTTTTGTTTTTTTAAAGGGTCATCCCCCTTGCTTTTCCATGGCTTCTTTTTATGTGGAGGATCCCTTTATCCCCTTTTAGCAATTTTCTACATACTGTGGATTCACGATTCCGGCAACAAACTTTCCCTTGTAAAAACTAAAAAAAAAAGATACGGAAAAAAATTGTTGGCCTACTTTGAAAAAAACAAAACATAAAAAAGAAAGGGGGAAAGTTCTAGTATCAATATTGGTTTTTGTAATGATTTATTTACAGAAGGAAAAAAAAATATTTTTAAATCGTCATTGACATTTCAAGGATTTAATTTCATTTTTGAAAATTCTTTTGTGATTTATAATATTTTAAAACTTTTTTCCCTTTTCCCCAAAACCCTTTCGGCTCAAGGTGGGTTTTAGGTCACAAAAAAGTAAGTAAATATAATTTCCCACCTAGAGCTTTTTTAGGTTAAATACATTTTTAAATAACGTTTCCTATTCTATTAAATTTTCTTTTGGATGAGCGAGCGAAGTTTCCTTCTACTACACTGGAGAAAAAAACCCGGGAAATGTTTTTTTTGTTGTATTTTTGGGGGACTGTTAACACGATTCCGGCAAAAATGAACCCTTTTATTGATAAAAAATTTTTTTGGAGGCCTTAAAAATCTCTGAATTTTATAACCCCACTTTTTTGAGCGCAATAAATTTTTTTTTCGATTTTTCAAAAATTTCTTTGACTTTACACCTACATGTTTATTTGTTGATGTGATTTTTTTATAGAACCTTAATTTTAGATAAATAATTCCTGTGAAATTCGAGCGTAATAAAAAATTTTTTCTCTGAAAATCGCAATTTTACGATTTTTTTTTGATTTTTAAAATTTCTTCGACTCATATAACACCTACATGCTTTATTCCGATTGTAAAAGTGTTTTCACAGAACCCAAATTTTATGAAATTTTCATATTCGTGGAAATTTAGCGCAACTGAAAAAAATTTTTTTGATGAAAAAACGCAATTTTAACGATTTTTTTGATTTTTTTTAAATTTTTTCCCACTTGAACACCTACATGCTTTATCCGATGTAATTTCTTTTTCCACAAAACCTTTATTTTAGAATTTTTATATTTGTATGAAAATTTTAGCGTAATCGAAAAAAATTTTTTCACATGAAAATTGCAATTTTTTGCATTATTTTTTTTTTAAATTACGCTCGTCCAACAAGCGCTGAAAAGGGGTTTGCGAAAACTTTTATAAAAAAAAACAAAGAACGTTTCAAAATTCCATCATACCCCACAAGGCTTTTTAACATTTTGTTCCCCAAAAGTATATCTGTCAATTTTCTCAAATGCGAGCAATACTTTGTCGGATAACGAATTTGAGTACTTCCGCTGAGTGAGTCAAAGCCCCTTTCACTTTATAGTAATGTTCTGGTTTGTTTTTTTTAGCAAAAGTTTGCCATGACAAATGCAGTATGGAACTAAAAAAAACAAATCTAATTAACACACCATTATAAGTTTGCTTTTAATATTATTATTTAGAAAAAAAAATATTATTACTTTTCCTGGTTATTGCTTTTGGGGGTCTCATATTTTTTGCGGAGAAAGGGGATTTTTTCCCCAAAAAAGAGTCTCCCGACGAACCATCTACAAAGTAAAAAAGAAAAAATTGTTAAAACACAAAAATCAGTACTAATGAAAATGTAAATTTTTATTATTTAATTATTTTTTTGATTACATGAATAGTTCAAAATTGTTTTTAAAATTTCTATCAACTTTCGCTTGTAACTTTTTTGCTTTCACAGCAATGCATGAAATAAAGACTACTATTACAATACCATTTTTGTAAGTCATAATATTGGTTGATAGAATGAAATACTTTGTGGTATGGTAGGACTAAATCAACTGTTTTAAAAAATGAAACCATAATTACCCTTCCCCCCCTTAAATTAAAAAGGTTCAAAAGGGCCCCAAAGTCCATTTTAAACTCGGAATCATAAATCTATGCGCAATGGCAAATTTTTAAAAAATTTATCATTCATTAAGAAAAGAGGTAACAAATTAATTAAATTTACAATTTGGGGTTATTACACAACCACGCCCAGTTTTTTTTTAATTCACAAATTATCTTTTTAAAACTAGCCTATAAAAAAAGATTCATAACAATACAGTAGAGCTCAGAGCTGCACAATAAAACAACCAACCAAAAAAATATAACCTGGAGTAGCTGGGAAGGAACGGATAAACCGGGCAAGACAGCCACAACTGTTGCCACATGCCATGACTCTCCCATTTTTACGGGATAGGGTCGTTTCTGATCCCCTCTCGCATTTCATGCGTCACGATATTGGAAAACAGGATGGGATGAACAGTTTTCTTGAGGAGGTGGTTGGACGCTCCGACAGACAGAGCCGAAGTTTGACGCCGTCAACCTTTAGGCGCCTCTCTCCAGAGGTCACTGCTATTGGGTTCCCCTTTTTTGAACCTCTGGGCTAACTTGTCTTCATCTTCACCAAGTCCAGAAGGGAAATTTTTCCTTTCGAGACCGAATCTCTTTCAGTTATCTCCTCTTCGGCTCCCGATCTTTTGTCACGAGGCCGTAATGTTCGTCGGGGGCACCTCCCGAAAGTTTTTTTTTTTCGATATTTTTAAAGGGAAATCTAGGCGTCTTTTTCTGGATTGAGCGACAGCGGGACTTTCTGCTAAAACTTTTTGGTGTATACCCCCATAAATGAAAAAAAATTTTTCAAAAAAATAGTTATCAACAAAAAAAACATTATTTCCCAAAAATTTCCTGCCGACAAAAAACGGTCTTTTTTTCTAAACGTTACATGACGGATTTGTTTTCAAGAAACCCCTGAAAAAAACATACTTTGTTACATGGCCCTTAAGCCCAAATACAAAAAATACAGGTTTTTGGGTTCAATAAAAATTTAATTTTTTTTAATTTCGTTTTTGGGGCCAAATACTTGCTCAATAAAACCCAAAAATGTGTGTTTTATGGAAAAAGATTTACTTTTTTCTGCAATAAATCATTTGGATGACAAGCGAAAATTCCATTTCACTACATGGAAAAAAAATTGGAATTTTTTTTTTTTTATGTTTGTATTTTTGTTCTGTTAAACCGATTCCGGCTAAAACCCAAAACTTTAATTCGATGAAATTTTTAACTTAGAACTGCCCCGTTTTTGAGCGCAAACAAAAAAAAATTTCTCATGAAAATCCAATTTTATTAATTTTTGCATTTAAAAAAAAATTCTTCGGGAATAACACCTACAGCCTCCGATTTTAATGATTTTTTTAGAGAACCCTTTCTTTATAAATTAATAATTGTATGAAAATTTGAGCGCAAACAAAAAAAATTTCTCATGAAAAACGCAATTTTTTTGATTTTTTTTTTTTAAAAAATTTTTCGACTTGAACACCTACATGCTTTATCCGATTGTTATAATTTTTTCACAGAACCTTAATTTTATGAATTAATATATTCATGTGAAATTTGAGTGCAATCGAAAAATTATTTCTCATGAACACATGACAGTTCAATGCACCAAATACGCTCATTCAACAACGCGCCTGAAAAAGCGTTTGCGAAGCTTCCTAGTATAAAACAATTGTGCTGATTACTTACCTGGACTGCTCCCCGACATCATCGTCTTATGTACTAGTCGTAAGTACTGTCCCTCCGAGTTGAAGGAGACTACAGCAGCTTTACAGCGAGTCGTGTACGAGCCTCTCATGGAGTAGTTTACGCGTTTACTCTGTACAAACTTGTTGACAACACTGTTGTAGTTCTCCGAGGCATTGTTGTCAACATTATGTATCAGGCTTGCCACATTTCTGATAAGCGTGCTATACACAACTTTCGTTAGCTCGGCAAACAAACCGGACGACTGCAGATCAGACACTCTGTTAACTTCACCTTCCTTCGGGCCTGTACAAAAGTACCCACGATCTTTGCATTCTCTGTGCTGGCAATACGGTAAGGACCTTGATAAATCCTTTCTGCTCAGCGATCGTTCATCTAAGGAGCGCCTGTTTGTTGCGGGGTCAATCGCTCCCGTAACAGCTGAACGTAGTCGCAGAATCTGTGGCTTCAGGATATTCCTTGCAGTCACCGAGAAACCACCTTGTTTTGATTCAACTGCCTTCGTTATTGATCGCAGTTTGTTGCAATAATTTCGCAACAGATGGTTCCGGCACTCTACTTTCTTAACAAGAACATCTGGTCCATACGGGCAGATTTCAATCAGGCGCTTATGTACACTACTGTCGCCATCGCCTAAAGAACGAAAATTTAATAATTAAAATCCTGTACAGTCCTGTGTGTTTTGTGTGTCCAGGGCAAGTGATTATTATTATGATAAATTTCTCTTACCAATAAGAGTGTCATACTTCAAGTTATGGAACTCCACACTTTGCCTAAACCCTTCGGATATGATATCTGCCTCCATACTAGTAGCACTCTTGCTCCAGTTCAGGAAACATATGTGTGCGCTCGGTTGCTGGTGTTTTGTCTTGGCCCTCGCACACACGCAGCAGTAGCGGTTACGAACCCCAATAAACAACACCTTTCGCGTGCGATAGCCTACCAGGGATGCCTGTGGGTAGAAAACGAGAAAACATTTTATTTTTTAAATTTATACTTCAAATTTTCAAACAAAATATATAGATGCAAATTTGTCCAACTTACCACTCCTGATAGAGAGTCGTACTTTGTCTTATAGCTACGCATGCACCAGGCCCCGTCGCCAACCACCGCACACCTTCCGTTACCGTCGGAGTCAACATTTCCCTCTGCGACAGCGATAGCTAGTTCCTCTTTGCCAGCTTCTTCAATCGCCTGCCATGCAGCATTGTGAATGGCTTCAGACACTTTTTCTTGATGTTTTAAAAATGTCTTGTTGTCCATACAAGGTATATCCAGGGCAGCAGCAAACTCGGCCAACTGATTATAACCACCACCCGTAGATAATGTTCCATGCACTGCGGCATCATTCACTGGCATGTAAGTTGACTTTTTATGTGGGTCCTCGGATGTAAACGAAGTTTCTAAGGCACACATTCGACACCTAAACTTCCATGTCGAGTGGAGGCCTCTGCGCATCTCGCTAATAAATTCCATATCCAAGAAGGTACAATCGAGTCCGCCACCGTGTTTTTCTGATTGGATGGAGCTAAATATGTGACCCATTTCAACGATTCGTCGGCCGGATATATTTTTCTGTATTGTGTCCCCTATCACTGGCATGTCTGTTTCAGCAATAATTTCATGCTGAAGGTCGTTTCTGTAAATAAGTACGTTTTAAATTGACAATACGTTATAAATTTGCAGATCATCACTTTATCACTCTCAGTTTATAAACTTCACGTTTCCGTATATTTGTGTAATTAATAATTTATTTTAATAATTGAACAAGAATTTTCCGGAAAATCGTGGGGTGAGGAACTATATCGTACCACGGCATTTTCAAAGTTCAAGACTGTAATACAAGTATTAAAAAACCTGAACAGCCCGATGAATAAAATATATTTCATT
Organism: Sweltsa coloradensis; assembly: GCA_024449915.1. NCBI lineage: Eukaryota > Metazoa > Arthropoda > Insecta > Plecoptera > Chloroperlidae > Sweltsa > Sweltsa coloradensis. The sequence continues at coordinate 5,855 of JAMZAV010005321.1, read as the reverse complement.
AAAAACATGCTTGAAAACAAGATTTTATTTTCTTACCGTTCCTCATAGTACAGGTTCGGCTGATTGCCACGACTCACTATATCGCACGTCGTAACTGGTAACACTTCCATCAGTGGATGCACGGCTTGAAATGATGATCTTAGACTCGGCTCATAGAAATGTAGAGCGCCACTGCTTGTCGCTAACGATTCTTTCGTAGGCGTCGATTGGTACACTGGTTTTGGCCCAGATGTGGGGGTCCTAAATATTGAGTTATACTTTTAAAGAAAGCTGAACCAGAATAATAATTGTAATTGTAGAGAAAGAAGATTAAATAGCTGAATAACGTACCATTCACGGATAACTTGACTCATAATATTCTGTGATCGCGTTGGTCCTATGAGCAGAATATCGTTCCCTTGCCCGTTATCATGACTAGGACTATCGAAATGGCGTACCCCTTCTGTATAGTCGTGCGTCAGACTGTATGAAGGCTGGGGGTCTATTGAAGGCACCATTGCTATTCTGCATGAGACCAAGCAAGACCTGATTTATCATTTCGATCGTCAAATGTAACAAAATATGTGAAACAATCTACAAGGGCATGAACATATAGACAAAATATTTATTAAACATACCCAAGATTGTACTCGAAGTCGTAATCGTCAGTACTAGTACTTTTATCGACTGTGTTGTGGTACTGGCGGGCCACGTTGGAAGTTTCAGGGGGCATATAAGTATGTTCATCTATAACTTCGATAGGAACAGATGAGGTGTTGATAACTCTATTTGCAGGATACGTTTCTTCGAAAACTTCAAAGACGCCTGACGATGTGTTGATAGACGTATTCAGAGGTTGTAAGCTTTCATCAATACTGCTATAATAATAATAATAATAATAATAATAATAATAATAATAATAATAATAATGATAATAATGATAATAATGATAATAATGATAATAATGATAATAATAATAATAATAATAATAATAATAATAATAATAATAATAATAATAATAATAATAATAATAATAATAATAATAATAATAATAATAATAATAACCCTCTAACCTAAACGGGTTCCCCGCAAAGTGCGGGACGTAGTAATGACCGGCTATGGGTAAGAATAACTATCACACCGGGTTCAATTGCTCGACTGGCTTGAACTTATAGATGTTAAAATTCTATATCATTTTAGTTCCACATTCATTGCTTCCCAGCAGCAACAGTGAAAAATATATATTATGTTGCAGTAAAATGGTTACTTATTTATATCCATTTCTAACTTATTCACACATAAAAAACAACCGAGTTTTGGAACCCACCCGGGATATACATTTTATAACCCATAATAATAAAATAATTTGTACTATCGGGGACTTCCAGCATATCTCAAACAAATAATTTCTTGGACACTGGGACAGGACCAAGTGGTTAATTGAACTTACCCCTTTGTTGACCACCATTTACCTAAATTAGATTTCTTTCCTTTCGGTTTCTTCCTTCTTCTAGACAGATGTCCCTTTAGCTTGTCACCCTTGTCATCCGACATCACGGATTAACGTAGATATTATTTTGGATTCACACAAGAGCACTGTTTTCACCACACGTCTACGTTTAGTTAAATGCAAGCTAAGACTGGCCATGGCCTGCTAGTCAGCTAATGGCTCTGTGGTGCACGTGCAGTATGCATTTATTTATCTCATCTATTGAATAAACAAAATATTTTTCGTCTATCACATAATATAAAAACATTTGTTTACCGAATATAAGGTCATGCTCAGTCAAGAGACCACATTATATAACCTGCACGGAAATGAAACACATGAGTGGATCATTCATCGTAACACGAAAAAAATAGAAATTTATATTATTTATGTTACAATTCAGGAAAAATTTCGCAATAAACACAAAAAGTTATATAAATAAAAATAACTATCATTTTGGTAGCACAATGTGAACGACGAAGTGTTTAAAATTAAGCAATAAAACTTGACTTTTCCCCCCTCATACACCCAATTATAGAAATACAACATTGCTAATTGCTAAAGCTGTATATATTTAGTTTTATTGTGACATAAGTATAAGCTACAAAAGGTGTGGGTGGCGACAATACCCCATGGTACCCTAAGATGAGATAAATTTATTAGTTTTCATTTGGTCCAAGTAGTGTAATGGTAAGCTCAGCTAGAAATAAAAATTCTCCAGCCAGCGATTCTTCAAGTTTTCGATCGTAGCATTTATTTATTGCTATAGTTTCAAGAGGCAACGTGTCATGCAGCCGGCTCGCTAGACGGAGAGGTCACGAGATATTTCATTACCATTAGTCGCCTGGTTTTTCTAAGTGATTATATTATATTTTGTTTGTCAATAGAGTGTCTCGAAACATCAACAGAACACTAACACCATCACTATCGCCCCCCTTCAAGGATCGCTTTTGTAACAGGTTAGTACAAAAGTGCAATCCATATAGGCCCCTACCTTAGAGGAGATATGGTTCTAATCTAATGGGCCCTAATGTTGATGCCTGCTAAGCTAAATAAGTAAGTAAGCTGCTTGATACGAAGCGACTCTCGACTTCTAGTTCGATTATCGTGACTGTGTTGCTGTAAAGAAAACAATGAGTGACGGGGGTTCGGACAAGTTTGAGAGAATATTTTAAAGTTTGTATATGTTGCACTTGAATGTTGACACAGTTTTATTAGGCTTATCGTATTTCACAAATCTCCGTCAGGGCGCCGCAGCTTAGCAGCGGCGTGCTAACACTCGGGCTACTAGTATACTATAGAGAAAACTAATACACTAATTTATTCGTCACTTTCAATTGCCCAGCGATTCTGACAAGACGGGAAGGTGTACAACGTTCAAATTTAACAGGCACGTAACAGTGATATGGGGCAATTAAAAAAAAATTGAAAAAGTTACCTGGAAGTCGTATAAACCAAGGTTTTATATAAGCCTTTTATAGGCTTATTATAAATGTAACTATAGAAACTAGTCGTATATGTATAGATGTATTGTACTTCTTGTAGGTAGGTGTACACGTGTTAACTGTTAACTGAAGAATGACAATAATATGTTAATTCATTTACAAAAGTTAATAATACCCATATAAGGCCACTCACAAGGTCAATGTGGTAAAAGCCCAAAGTTTGCTCTCATATACATTACGTGATGAGGGTTCGAACAAGTGAAATTCTGTATAGTACATAATCAACGCCCTGCAATGCACAACCCGCCACTGCATGACGTAGTGGAGTGGAACACCATTTCAATGAGTTCAAGAGAGCAGTCAAAAATTTGTATTTTAAAGTTTTCATATGCTCCAAAAATTTTACGTTGTCTTTGTCTGTTTCTTCTAGAATCTAGGCTAAATAGATATGTATTCTAATAAAAACCACAGAACGGACAGAGTTTGTTGTTCTTACTATGGTTGTTGTTATACAGAATTTGTTATGTATAATTGCATGACACAATTCACATTATAAACACATAATAAATAGTGAGTGAATGGAAAATACGTAAAAATATAAGCAAAGATTTGTCATTTACACACGTCGGGAGTGATTAAAAACGCGCGATGCACGGCCTTGAGAATGTCTCATCAGCGAGATTTGGGCTCGAGTCTGGGGGAGGGGAGGGGGGAACTTTATCTACGATTTCTTTAAATAACCAGCGATCCTTGCTTTTCTAGAACGACTCAAATAATGCGGACTGTGGATAAGCCAATGCGAATACACAGTACACACACACAGTACAGTGTACGGATTTTAATTTATAGCGTGGATGTAGTCCTATATTATAGAGTTGATTATTTCTGGGTGTATGCAAACAGTCCCACACTGTTTTCACTGTTTGTCTATGATTATATCAACGCTATCACACACCAATAATAAAAGAGAAGTAGTGTACCTAGTAGACCGAATTCATGACGCCGTCTCCGAATCTCAGTTGGTTGGAGCATCAGCCCATGACAGCGGAAGACTGGGGTTCAATCCTCAGTTGATGCAATTTCTATATGTTACCGTTACCAAAAGGCTAAATCTCAGGAATTTTAAATCGATTAAACATTCCTTGTTTCTAATAAGCACTACATATTATTCCACAACGGAACAATATTTACATTTTTAAATTGCCTTGCGCTCCGCGCATAACAAAACGAGTTCTTTGTGGCGTGGCTCACCAACTGACTAATAAAGAAACGCGCATATAGAACCAAATGATCCGGGTTCGAGCCAAAATGAGGCATTTTCAATTAAAATCTTTGAATAGTTATAATTTGTTTAGAACCATATTCACAAAGATTGCGATTCATTTTTTTTAAAGAAACTATATTTTCACATCATGTGTGCGGCGTGATCTAGTTATGAACAGATGGCCATTGTAAATCATACTGCCATATTTTAGCATTGCTTTTCATCGAAGATATTATATAGTATGATTTTGCTATGTACGTGTTCTCATTGGGCTCATCTTAGCAAAATTAGTATTAACCTGTTAATTTAAGCAAAACCTTGCACACATATTTCAATATGTCTTATACTGTTACCTTGTTCTATAACAAACGCGTATTATAGGCCTATGCATTGTGTGGTGTTCTGCATTAGTTAAACAATTTCACTCATGGCCAATGAAATCGTTTTTTCGAACATAAGTAACCCCCCTGTCACTCAAAAAGTCGTATCGCCAGAGTGCGCCACTTGTTGGGGCCGAAAAGGCCTAAAATAGCTACAAAACATGCATTCGTATTTCAGTAGTTTAGCGGTAACTACTTATACGATTTTGATAATTTTTTTTTTATTTTGAAGATAAATGTTGAAATTAGAACTTATGTTTTGTACTTTTTCCATAAAATGTTTTGTAATTTTTTTATAAAGCTCTAAAGTGACGGTAAATTTTCAAAATTTTGACCAAGTTCTCAATTTTTTATAAGGCCATATTATATACAATTTCGAAAATCGACAAAACATAAGTTCTAGTAAATTTTATCGTAAATAGAGTAAAAAAAAAATTATGTCGATATGACAGTTGTGGGCCGAGTTCTAACTGAAATGCTGGGACACTGCATCGCACCGATATTATAGCTACTCCTGTGCAACCCTAAGCCTAAAGCTTGTCGTCAAGGTACACAATGATGAAGACGTTAACACAAATCTAAATATGTTTAAATTCCTATAAAGATATTAAATTAAATGAAATGTATTTGCTCACCGCACACACTGAAACTCAAAATAACCTTATTTCGGCAAAATCACTATCTGAAAACCTTTGAATGCTTACAAATTCAGATTAAAACACAGGAGTGATTTTTAGGGTGACACGTTTGCAAAAAATACCACAGCCAAACAAAATCAAAAATGCAAAACAAAAATCAATAGTTTTTTGTTGGGTCCCTGGTCATTCTGGTATTTTAGGAAATGATGTCGCCGATCAAAGTGCCAAAGAAGCTGGTAACAAAACACAAGTTGATTGCCATTTAGTTGTAACGCCAGATCTAAAAGCATTCTTTAAACTCAAACTTAAAGAAAAGTGGTGCAAAGAATGGCATATCATGCAAAATAATAAGCTTCGTGAAATGAAAGACGATGTAACACCCTGGATCTCTTCAAGGCGCTCTTCTCGACGCGAAGAGGTTGTTCTGACCCGTCTTCGCATTGGACACACACATCTCACTAAAGCATACCTTCTAAGAGGCGAACATCCACCCCTATGTGAGCAGTGTGGTGAGATTTTAACTGTTAAACACATTTTAGTAGAATGTCCCCAACACATGGACGAGAGGAATAATTTTAAACTAAAACCTAATTTAAAAGAAATTTTTCTGATGAATCTGAGATTATAACAATGTTTTTAAATATCTGAAATCAACAAAGC